>LNAC01000611.1:840341-862674 GCA_002007465.1 Ailurus styani
GAGGTGTCCCAGGAGGGGAGGAAAGCTGGTAGTTACATGGCAAAGGTATCAATCCTAAAATTTTCAAATCCTAAAAGTTCTAAAAGTTAAATATGGACGCGCAGCCACTTTTTTGATAATCCCTTGATATTTGGAATAAGATGGAACCATGTGCATACATACATTCATATACATACTAATACATGTAGCTGAAGTATTTTGAGTTCTTAAGCCCCCAAAGTAGTGGGTTAGGAGCAGGATGAGGGCTTAGTTGGATGGTGTTTCTGACTTCAGAGAAACAGCAGCAATAACTCCAATGTTTACTGTGTAGCATGGAAGGGCACACAACTGCTTTTGGGCCAAATGTTGCTTGTTTTTGTATGACCCGTGAGCTAAGAATGATTTGTACATTTTGTCTGATTAACTCAACTTTTAAATCTGAGATAACTATAGATTCACACAGTTATAATAATACAGAAAATAAGTTGATAAACTGGATTTATTAAAATTAAAAAGTATTGGGCGCCTGGGTGGCTCAGTGGGTTAAAGCCTCTGCCTTCAGTTCAGGTCATGATCTCAGGGTCCTGGGATCAAGGCCTACATCGGGCTCCCTGCTCAGCAGGGAGCCTGCTTCCTCCTCTCTCTGCCTGCCTCTCTCTATTTGTAATCTCTCTCTGTCAAATAAATAAAATCTTTAAAAAAATTAAAAAGTATAGTAAATCAAAAACTAGCAAAAGTGTGAAAAGGCAACTCACAGAAATGGAAAATATTTGGAAATCATGTATGTACTTGATAAGTGATTAATATCCAAAATATATATTCTTACTCAACAACAAAAATCCCCAAACAATCCCATTAAAAAATGGGTGAAGGACGGGGCATCTGGGTGGCTCAGTCAGTTGAGGACTTGAATGGACATTTCTCCAAAGAAGATATAAAAATGTTTAATAAGTACTTGAAAAGATGCCCAACATCAGAAATCATTGGGGAAATCATTAGGCAAATCAAAACCACATCAAGAAAAAAGAAAAAAAAAACCAGCAAGAGACCACCTACACTCATTAGTATGGCTGTGAAAAATCAGGGGGAAAAAACTCAGAAAACAGCAAGTGTTGGAAAGAATGTAGAGAAACTGGAATTCTTATGCACTGGCCGTAGCAATGGAGAATAGTGTAGCTGCCTCGGAAAACACTATGGGGTCTCTTCCAAAAATTAAGAACAGAGTTACCACATGATCCAACAATTGTACTTTTAGTTCTATATCTAAAAGAATGAGAAGCAAGGACTTGACCATGTATTAGTACCCTTAGGATCACAGCAGTATTATTCACAATAGCCAAGACAGCTCAATGGTCCATCAATGGATAAAAAGATAAATAAAATGTGGGATACACATACCATGGAACATTATCCATCTTTAAAAAGGAATGAAATTCTGGAGGTGCCTGGGTGGCTCAGTTGGTTAGGTATCTGACTCTTGGTTTCAGCTCACGTCATGATTTCAGGGTTGTGGGATCAAGCCCCGAGCTCGTGTGTCCAGCTCCAGGCTAAGCAAGAGCTCTGCTTGGGATTCTCTGCCTCTGCCCCTTCCCCCACTCATGCTCTTTCTTGCACTCTCTCTCAAACAAACAAAATCTGTAAAAAGGGATGAAATTCTGATATATGCTAGAACACAGGTAAACCTAGAAAACATTAGGCTAAGCAAAATAAACCAGACACTAAAGGACAAATACTGCATAGTTCCATTTATTCTAGAGTATCAAGAATAGTCAAATTCATAAAGACTAAAAAGGAGCTGCGGGATGGGAAGAATGAGGAATATTTTTTAAGTGGATGCTATTTCATTTTGGAATGATGATGTTCTGGAGATGGGCAGTGGTGAGAATTGTACAACACTGTAATGCCACTAAATGCCACTAAATTATAAATTTTAAAATGGTTAAAATGATACATTTTATGTTATGAATAAGTTACTAAGATTAAAAAAAAAAAAAAAAAAGGAAACACAGAGAGATCCCATGTATGCTCTAGTTTCCCCCAGTGGTGACTTCTTAAAAACTACACATTATATAACCAGGGAAGTTGACATTGATCTAATCCATTGATTTTGTTCAGATTTTCCCAGTTTTATATATAGTCATGCAGTTTTCACATTTTTTTAAATTCTGAAAACAATCAAAAGAATAATATTGTGTGACAGGTGAAAGTATATGAAATTCAAATTTCAGCTTCCATAAAAAAGTCTGATTGGAACACAGCCACACTTGTGTAATGTCTATGTCTACTCTTGTGGCGATCGTGCAGAATTAAGAAGTTGCGACAGAGACATATAGCCTACAAAGCATAAAATATTTACTCTCTAGCCCTTTACAGAAAAAGTTTACTGACTCCTGTTCTAGAGTATAATTAGTTGTCCCTCGCCTCCAAATAAAAGGAGTGTGTATAAAGTAACTTGGGGAAAACTACTAAATAACAGGTATAACTTTAGGCAAATGAATCATAATGAAAACGATAAATTGTCAAAGGGTGATATTCATAAACTGTTAAGTCGGTGCTATTTGGCCTTGCTGGGAATCTTAGTTGTTCCCAACACGCACACTCTAAGGTCTTCTCACTAGGGTGAGTGTTAAGTGTTGGGGTTTTTTGTTGTTGTTGTTCTGGTATTTTTGGTTAGTATACCAATGAATATGCTTTTGATTTAAGTAACAGAAAAGAGAATGGAATGTAGTTTAAATAATAGGAAAATTGTATTACATTTCATTAAAATGTGAGAAACAAGGGGACTCCAGAGTTGACTAGTTCAAAGGCTCAAAAATGTAATCAAGGAGCCAGGTTCTTTCCACTTTTCTGTTCTGCCGTCCTCAGTTTATTCTCAGGTACACCCCCTCATGTTCTCAACACAGCTACCGTAGCTCACTGTGTCCTAAAGTTGGAAGAGGAGGAGGCATGTCCCTTCCTCATGTGCCACTGTAAGGATAACGTAAACTCTTGGAAAGGAAAATGTGGGGGAATGAATACTGGGAGGCAACAAATATGTCTGTCACAGTCACAGTTTGGGTGTCTGTGAACTTTGACCAGACACCAAATCTGCCAACATCTTGATCTGGACTTACCAGCCTCCAGAACTATGAGAAATGAAGTTCTGTTGTTTATAAGCCACCGCGTCTATGGGATTTTGTTATAGAAGCCCAAACTGACTAAGACGCCGTTCAGTACCGCTCTCCATCTGAGTCTTAGAGTACTTTTGAATTCTGACTTTCCTTTCTTAGGTGACATAACTCAGTAGTAGTCATCTCAATTTGTGGGTGGAAATAAAACACTTACATCATCCTGATTCACATAGAATTTCAAATTTACCCACAGTCTACCCCCCCCCTTTTAGGAATAAGAGGCAAAGTCTGAGAAGGGTATCTTTGATTAAAATAGAGGAAAGGGGTCCGTATTATCAATGAGTGGGCTTCTAGGACAGTGAAGTCAGAGGAGTGGGGGATGCTATAGGAGGGCAGTTTGGGAGCTGAATACCAACATGGGAGGGGCATCTGGGGCAAAGGCCATCAGAACTAGAAATGTGGAGTAATGGTAATGCCTCTCCCTTAGATTCAGTTGTCACTCTGACCTGAATCTGAAATCCTAAGTGATTAGAAGTTTGAGATGGAAGCTATTGGGGGCGCCTGGGTGGTTCATTTGGTTAAGCGTCCGACTCTTGATTTTAACTCAGGTCATGATCTCGGGGTCATGGGTCATGAGATTGAGCCCCATGTCAGGCTCTGTGCTGGATATGGAGCCTGCTTAGGACTCTCTGTCCTTCCCCACCTGCTTGCACATGCATGCTCTCTTGCTCTCTCTCTCTCTCCAAAAAAAAAAAAAAATGATGACGGTTATTAAATTCCTCAGACTAGTCCAGAAAAAGACTGTCCTAGCCAGTTAACCCTAACAGAATTAACCCCCAGAGGATATCATTCTTTGCCTGCTTCTTCCAGAAGGTCCAGTGTTCCCGCAATAATAGCTAAAGTCTTATAGAGGGTTGTGGGAGGTTGGGCCTACCACTCCCACGGTCAGATCTCTTTTCTGTCTGAAATATTTGTGATGATCTCCCTAGGGCCAGAATGTCCTCACACCCCTTTTCAGACTTTTGAGAACCTTCCCTGAAACTTTTTTTGTATCCATCTGCCCTGAGTGCATTTGATTGATATCCTGAGTACAGTTTGGATACTGGTAACTACTCTCAGAGCATCAGGGACCTTTCAAGAATGGGGGTATGGGGGTGGAGGGGGATAAACTGTGTCAAGGAAGAGTTAGAAAGAAGTGCCCCAATTAGTGCCCTCTGATGTTAAATAAAAGCACTGGGATGATGCCAGAGGCACACCTAACACTCTTGGTGAGCCAACGGAAGTATGAATGCTCAGAGAGGGAAGTGGGAATTAACAAGAAGGATGCTTCATATCTCAATTACTTTCCCTTCGAAATCCTTTTAGTGTTTGGTTTGGTTAGTAAAGAATTTTTGCTTCAAATCCACATACCTATAATAAAACTATAACTGGGGTGCTTTGGAAAGAATGTTTTATTAATTCATATCCCTATTCTCTTGAGAAAGGAGATATAAAATACAACTGTATAGCATGAATAATTATTAGAAATAAAGGAGAAAAAAGACAACATAAAGCAGAGCCAGGAACATGACTATAAAAGCATACCACAAGCGCTAGGCATGATTCAGCTGCAAACTCAACACCAGAAACCAACTCAACGTGGAGAGTGTCGCTGGTTATACAGTTCACATAGCTGATAAGATAAACAGGCCAGTGGCCCAAAGTAAGTAAATCATTCTTGGTACTAAGACCAGACAGATGCTTTAGAGAGTCCCCTGTAATGGGACAGTGTGAAATGCTGAACAATGTGGTCAACTGTATCTTTACAGGAGATCCAAAGATGTGCTCTTTCTAAGAGCAACTTTCATTATAGCAAATTCTACTCAGGATAAGGGTGGGTGGTGCTGGCCGTGGTTTCTTTGAAATGTCAGTGTGTGTTCATAACTTTGAAAAGTCAGAAACATACTGCCAATTTAAGACATTTCGATGCTTCAGTGAGAAAAAAAACCTGAGAGTCCATCTTCCAGAAGAAAAAGGAAGTCCTTTCTTCAGAAGCCCTCGTATCACTGTTCCCCTCCTCCACTAACACACACACACACACACACACACACACACACACACACACACACTTCTCTAAATTTGTATTCCATGGCTTGGCTGAATGAAGGAAAGATTATACTATAATAACTGTTTTTAAAATTAAAAAGAAGCCACCAATTAAGGAAACCAGGCAATAAATTACAGTGAAAAATGATTCACTCTTATATAATAGTAAACCAGATTTTGTGGGTCTTGGAGCTTACACAATTTGGGGCACTCTCTTTAAGGAAAATAATATAAAATTGTGAATATAAAAGTTGTATAAAAATAAATATACATAAAGAGAAAATAAATCACAATAAATTACTGGCGCCATGGAGATTTGAGTCCTTTCCTTCTGAGATCAGGCTATTTACCAGAAATGCTTACAAAGAAAAGCTTCCTGATTACAACCTGTCCTCCCCTTCCCACCAGCAGTGAACTCCCAGCACACGCAGGGGCCTGGGCAAGTGAGGGGCCCTGCAGCTTAACCTTCATTAATTCATGGCTTTATAGAGAAACCTTCTGAGTTCCCGTCACTAAGTCTACCAGCTTTTCCTAGAAGAGGAAGCTTCTCTCTTCCTCTGATAATGCAAACTTTGACATGTTATTGACAAGACCCCAAAGAAATCAATGTCTTTATTTCTTTGAAAATGACTTCCTATTCATCTGGAAGAAATAATAGCTCCTTGTCTTGCTCTTTTTTAAGTGATCATTTGCCCTTATTCATACGTCAGGCACTAAATATGGGGCATCCTTGGCTCTCATGCAAGAGAATTTCCAGAGAAGTGTTTGGGGCCAACGAGGAGGAATGTGAGATCTGTTCACCTCTGTGAGGCAAACAGCAGGAAGTTGGGAAAGTCTGATGTTTCTGAGTGTATTTTCTGTACATCTTGTCCTCTATTCAAATCAATTTTACTTTTATTTCTTGGATGAAGAGCGGTAATCAAGCCGCCACAGAAGAGCTATGAGAATTTTGACTTCAGCTTTGTTCCTGATGAATTTGGAAGGGGAAAAGCCAGATGGCAAAACAATCACCAATCTAAAAAGTAAAATCTACTTCTAGAAAAATATTGCCAATGACTCAGATAAATTAGAATTTAAAAATGAAACCTCAAGGACACAGGTTTTGCTGAGATTGTTTCCTCTTTGATTCTTGTACTTTTACTCTGGAATTTAAGCCATGTTAGCATATTCACTACACAATAGACTTCCGGTGGTGAAAGGGAAGAGTCATAGGTTAATTGAAGGAAGGCAAGGCCCGCTGATGATTAACACAAAATATAAAGTGGTCAGATTTTTAAGAAGTCAAGAAATGGTTTAACACAGGAAGATTCCCCTTCGTTCCTGCCATGGTTCCTCAGAGTCACTGAGCCCCTGGCAGTGGCTGAACATCAGTGATTCCCTCCAGGTCCCTGGAAGGTGGTGCGTGATAGGGAACTGGGTGAGTGTGAGTGCCCAGGGGGAGGCTGCTCTCTGAGCCAAGCATGGAAAGCAAAACCTGGGCTTCTCAGAGCTCTTTATCCAACCCTGTGGCCCAGGCAGCTCTGGAGAAATCAGGGAATCCTTTTAGAACTGACGTCCTTGCTTAGAAGGCAGTAGAGCTGCCAATGAGACCCTACCAAGCTGACCCACAGGATCATGGTACATGGGAAAAGAATGGGAGATGATGCAGAAGAAGGAAGGAAGGAAAAGAAAGTAAGTGTCAGGTCAAGCCTGAAGTATGGAGAAGAAACACTGATGGGCAGCTCTGAAGCATTTGACTACAATGAATTCTCAGTAATTCAGAATAGTGTCAAAGGGGTCTGATGTGGATAAAAACATAAACTATGCATTTTTAAAGTAAACGTCAATTTATTATCTTAAGGCATATTTCTTAATAGTTAAAGAGCTGAGGAAGCAAGTAGAAATCCTCCTGGGAGTGTTTAAATGCTTGGGGGGGGGAGTGTAATTGGGTCAATTAAGTCTTATAAAATAGATGCTACTTTAAGTACTTGAACAGAGTTTGTTTCCTTCAGAAGACTAAAGGTGATTTCAGCATTTGTTTTGCAAAATACTGCTTTGATGGAGTCTGACTGTCCCTTGAGCTTACTCTGCACTCTTTTTTGCAGGTGAGCGAGAATGTGGTCTCATCCTGTGCAGAATGTGTTAGTATATTGCAGCAATCATCACGTAATAATGCTGGTTCCCCTTTTGTTTTTACTATGTACCAGGCTCTGTACTGATCTCTTTCTGCACATGCTTTTAGAGATTTTTTTGAACTGATAATCTCCACACACTAAAACATTTAAAAGAAACTCAAGTACACAGAGTGAGATATTCATAGAGTAAGTCTTCCATTCTTGTTCCCTAAACATTCTGCCCCAAGTCACCTCAGCTCACTAGTCCCCGCTGTTTGCCTTCCAAGACAGTGTGCTGAGCATTTAGGATACATCACCACATTTAGTCCTCACTACAACCCTACGCAGCAACTACTAGTATTTTTTTGTTAACAGATGAGGAAGCTGCAGCACAGAGGGTACTTGCCCCAGATCACAAGAAAATAGGAGAACCAGGATCAGAACTCACATCCGCTTTATCACGGGTGCACTTCCTTCCCATTATCCTCACTCCAGATGGCCTCAAAGTCTGGACTCAACCTTCTCCCCCATCTGCTTGTCCAAATCCCACCCATCATCCAGGGCCCTTCTCAGAATAAGCTTACTAGCATTTTCTGAGTGCTTACTGTGGGCCAGGCTCTCGTATGCTCGATCTTTAATCCTTATGAAAGTTCTACGAGGTATGTACTATTATCGTCCTCATTAACAGAAGTGAAACTGAGACTTCGAAAGCCACACAGCTAGTAAGTGGCAGAGGCCACACTCAGCCAGGACAGTGGCATCTGAGGCCCTTGCTTGCCAGCTAGGACACACCCTCACTGCAAAGCCCTCCCAGACCCCCAGCCTGCCGTGACTTCACTCCTCTGGGGACACAGCCATAGCGCTTCTTGTCACAAACCAAGATGGCATCTGCTTGCAAGTTGTCCTCTATTGTTCTCGGGCAATTCATTCTAGGTGCTCTCTTCCAACTTTGCTGTCACTCTTAGAGAGCAAAGACTCTATTTTTAATGCTGGGTCATAATATTTAAGAAGTGCTTGGCAAACATTAAGTGTGCAATGAACAATTGGTTTATTATAAAAAAAAAAAAAGTTTTAGCACCACGGGAGCAGTTGTAGAAATCCCGAAGAGACTTTACAAAGTAGAACAAGAAACTGAACTAATGAAAATCGAACTCTTCGAACCTCTGTCTGGAATTATGTCATCAGCATATATAACTTCTGGAAAATCAACTCCATGTGCACTAGGGAAAAATGAGAGTGGGAAAAGGGTGACTGACCAATGCGGTGATTTTGCCCACCACTGCTCCCCTGGCGCTCAGGCCTCCATGTGGGTACGCTCCTGGATGGTCTGACTCTTCCAGTAAAGCAGGGAACCTGCATGGCTCTCTCCACAACTGCCGGCACAGCCACATGAAGCCCCGGAGCCCATAAAACATGCTGAGGAAAGTGTTTGACCTTGGGGCTTGAAGACCTCATTATGGGTAGCAGCACCCACTGGCCACCATTTTTGAAATAAATGAAAACTCTCTCCTTCTAACTTCCATCAACTCAATGGCCTCTCAAATTCATCTCTGTTTCCTAAGTGATGTAAGGTCCAGCATACCACACTCCCCACCCTCTTGCCCCAGCAGATGGTCTATCTCAAGGCAGTAAATGATTCACAGTGGCTGCTTGGGCTGGGGGAAAAAAAAGAAGTGAAGAAAAAAAGACATTTCCATTGATTTGACTAAGAAATAGGAGGGATTTTGGCCCTTCTCTCTACCATAAAGTCTACGGGGAATTGTCCTGGCTGAGCTACTCCAGCACATCAACCAGGAAGAGCAGGGCCGACTTTTCATTTCAGACAGAGGAAGAGGTGGGCAGCTTGGGGCAGGGAGAGAAGGAAGTTGGTGGGAAGTTTTGGAACAGCTGTGTGTTTGAATTAGAGGCCCTGGGCCAAGGGCAGTCAGAAAACATGAAAATTCCAGGCACAGAGAAGATTCCTAAAAGTGTTGACCCTTCTCTAGGCAAAGAGAGAAGTAGAGAAATAGTCATGAAAGCAGTGGGTGTGAGCTGGAAATCCTGAGGGGACAGTCTACTCCAGTCTGATATGAGTATCTGTTGACTTTGGCTCATCAGATTTCCATTTGTGTAGTGTGTGTGTGTGTGTGTGTGTGTGTGTGTGTGTGTGTGTGTTCAACAAGGAAACATCTCTCCAACAGTTTCATTTCTGGTGCTGCACTGGGTTCCATTTCATTCTTCCCAAACATGCTTGATAGGTCATAAAGGGGAGAAAAGAGACTTTACACTTTCACACAAAATTCTTAATTTAGGGGTCAGTGAAACCTTTTTATTGTTTGGTTCTCTCTCTAAATATTTCCATTTCCTGTTTTCTCATTTGGCAATGGTACTCCCCTCCTTGCCCCTCTGAGCCCCACTGCCCTCCACTCTCTTTCTCTACTTTCATTTCAGAGGCTGGCAAAATCAGAACGTTACTTGGTTTTGAGATAGTCACTGAAGAAATTTATGAAATCTGGAGGTTTTACCAAGGAAAGGTCCGAGCCTTCTTTTGCGACAGTTTAGGGAGCCTGTGCATGTTGGGGGAGGAGCTGGTGCTGGTGACAGAGCAGGTGGCCTCTCAAGGACTCCCCTCCCCCTGGTATAGAAACACCTGATCCCCAGAGGAGGGACAGTGCACAGAAATGGGAAAAGCCTCCTCCTCGAGATCCAGTGGGAGGCCCGGCCATTTTGGCAAAAAATGGTGGCTCATTGCCACCACTTTATTATGTGGTTGATTTGGAAAGCATATTGCTGTGAATGTCAAAGCAAAGCAGAACCTTGAAAACTGCTTTTAGGTAACGGCCCTCCTGCTGCACACTCGGGGGTGGGGTCTGGGGCACCTGTGCATGCAGGGGTGCCTGAAGTCTTTTCTCGCCAGCTGTGTGCGGTGGACAGTCCCCTTCCCGCGTAAAGCTACACTGGGAAGTGAGGCCTGGGGGTCTGAGGCAGCTTCAGCTTTCTGAGACTATATTACGAAAGCAGCTAAGGAACAAGAAATAATCACTTAGGCTATAAAGCAGGTTAGTGCTTTATTAAGCCAGTGAAGACAGAAATGGTCTAATGAATCATAAAACAAACACAAACCTGAAAGAGAAGGAGGGAGAAAGGACAAGAGTGCATCTTCGAGTTCTAGAAACAATGCCCTATTTGTGCTGGTCTAAGAGCAGCCTGCACTAGCCCTTTCTGGGCTTTTACCTCTAGGTTCTTTTTCCTTCCCCTTGGCCTCTGCTTCCTAAGGTCAGCCCCCACTTCTTCAAAAAGCCTTTCCTTGGACTACCAGATGCTCCCGGGCTTCAGGAAACCCTCCTTCATCTGTCCTCCCCCAGTGTTCCAGTGATTGGAGGCGCTCTGAGCCCACCATCACACTGATGATCTGAGGTGGTGCCCAGGACTTGTCAACAGCCATGATGGTCCCTGTGCCGCTCACGGAGCTCGGCCAAGGCCTGCCTTGGGCCTACAGTCAGTGCCTGGGCGTTACGACCAACCTTTTAAAGGAAGGAAACAGAATGACTGAATGACAAAGTTTGATTTGTCAGGTTTTCTACTTATAAGTGAAATCACATTCAGAGAAAATGAGTGACCCTAAACTTGGCATCCATCTATCTACAATTTTAGTCAGTCTTCTTTGGGGGAATTTTTCTTCCACTTCTTAAGAGAAAATAAAAGCCAATGGAGAGAAACTCCCTCAAATTCATGCCACACACCTTTCTTCCACCCATCCTTTCATGGGCTTCCTCCACCGTAGTTGAAAAGATTGCTCAGCACCACAGTCAATGCTAAGGCTTTCTATTTCCCTTTCAGCCTGATGGGCTTTGCTCATTCTAGGCCCTTCTCCTTCCTGCTGCCCCTCTTGCTACTGTTTCATTCCTTCAGCATTTAAACTGGCTCAAGTTTCTTCCATCCAAAACAGTGCCCTCCTTTGTTTCCACATTCCTTTCTAATGGATTAACTATATTTTCATCATTCTGTATTCTTGACGCTCTGGCATCTAGTCACAGGGAGGGTCCGCCTCTCTCCAAGTTAGTTAATTCCTAGAGACAAAACACAACTCATCTTTCGGTGTAAACTAGCCAATTTGGAACCCATACCCTAACCACCTCTTTTACGTGGCTCTCACAGGACTGCTGCACTTGGCCCATTCTCCTCCTACCCTAATTACCCCAGGCCCAGGTACCAGACAACTACACATAGGCCCTCTGCTTCAGAGCCCGCTGGAATTAGTCCTGCTAACCAATCCTAAGCCTGCTCACCACGCCTTCCCTTGCCTTCCTGTAAAATCCACAAGAAAGTCTTCTACCTGTGTTTTCCCCCATCTCCCTCTGCCTCCTGACTGACCCTGGTGCTTCTGCCACGTGGCCCTGTGTAGCCCAGTGTGGCCCGGTATGGCCCGACAGCCCCTCCTCTTGGGAATGGTAACAAACTATGTTGTCCATGGCAGTGATGTCCTGATCTGCTAGCTTCCTATTACTGGAATAATAATGAAAACTAATTTTAAAACATCCACCTACTTCCTTATCTGTGCACCTTTGGCTTCAGTCAAGTGTATTTTTTTTTTAAAGATTTTATTTATTTATTTGACACAGAGAGAGAGATCACAACTAGGCAGAGAGGCAGGCAGAGAGAGAGGAGGAAGCAGGCTCCCCGCCAAGCAGAGAGCCCGATGCGGGCCTTGATCCCAGGACCCTGAGATCATGACCTGAGCCAAAGGCAGAGGCTTTAACCCACTGAGCCACCCAGGCGCCCTTCAGTCAAGTGTATTAAAACAGGTATCTACAACTCACCATCACCACTTCCTTACCCTCCACTCTGAAGTTCTCCTATAATCTGGCTTTTCTCCCAACACTTCTTTAATACTGCTCCTGTCAAGATCACTAATAACCTTGTTGCTAAAACTTAAGGTGGCTCTTCTGGCATTATTTGATTTAAGTTCTAAGCAGTATCTGATACTGGTAACCACTGTGTTCTTGAAACTGCTTTCCTTTGGCTTTAGTGGTATTTATCTCTTCCACCGCAATTTCTTAGAATCTTTTATGGGCTCCACTTGTTTATCTCTTCATTGCAGAATCCACAGAAAACTCAAGAGTATACTTGTCACCTCAACATAGATATCCACCAGCATTTCAGAATGGGGATATCCTAAAGTACGCTAACAACTCGGCCCCAAGCCCACTCCCGCACTGCATTCCCTCTCTCAGGAATGGCACCGGCACCGTCAACCCCGGTGTTGCCCGTGGGGTCAGAGTCTTGATGGCGTCCAGGGCTCCTCCCTCTGCCACATTCCACACGTCTAGTCAGTCACTGAGGCCTACTATCAGTTTTACCCCTTCAATTTTTCAAATCTATTTACTTCTCTCTTTCCCAATTGTCCATATGTTAGTTCGAGTTCTTTTCTTTCTCACTTGGTTAATGCAACAACCTCCTAACTAGTCTACTCAACTCCATTTTGTCCCCTTCCTTCCATTCTTCCCATTGCGCCACAGTGCTCTTTCTATGCATTCCCATCAGAGCACACGACCCCTTTCCTCCACTGTACACCCTTTCGATTGTGCCTCATTACCCTTAGGACTCAGTCCAGATCTCCACATGACCTTCAAGGACTTTCATCTTGAGTTCTTTGCTTGCTTCTCTTGTCTCCTTTCCTGTTGTCCCTCCTGCTCCCCCATCACAGTGAATTGTAAGCTGTGTCCTGAATGCTCTTTCTCATCTCTTAGCCTTTGAACAGTTCCATAGGCTCTCTTTCCTTCTCCTGTTCCTGGACCACTCTAGCTCATTATCAGACCCCAGGTTAGGGATACGAATCCCACCGTGAAGTCTTATTTATAGGTGGTTCCAGAGCCAACAGAGTACCTCCCCATCAAGAGTCTTACCACACTATTACCAATGTGTGGTAGTGACAAGCACCTTGAGGGCAAGTCCATCTCTGGCTCACTGTACCATTTCTAACACCTTGCACAGTGCTGACATGAATGCCTGCTGGATAAATGACTGTGATTCCAACCAAAGCTTGTGGACAAGCGTGGTTCCATGAGATGGCCTATCCTGAGAACACTAACATTATTGTCCTCATGTTCTTTTAGTCATCAAGAATAATGCTCATTGAATGCTTACTGTGTGTCATGCTATTTTCCAAGGGTAGGGAAAAAATCCAGACCACTTCCTTATTTATTCCATTGAAATGGTATTTAAATAAAGTCACTTTCATTTTTCTTTATTCCAGTGGTGACTACAACTGAGGTCATTCTTGTGGGGGAGGGTATATAGAAACCCCAAGAACTAATCACTGACCTTAAGCAACACTGACCTCAGGGGGATAGATTTCCCAGTTATCCATGATCTATTCTGACCATGTGCATCTAACCATTCATTAGAAGCCTGGAAACATTGAGGCCAAAACATCACCACTTAAAGATATACTTGTTTAGGGCTTATTTTTTAGCTGGTGGAACTGCAGCACGTTTCCCATTTCTAATTAATTCCCATAATTAAATCATTAATAAACTAAAGCCATCTTTTGGGTTGCTTATAGAAATGCAAAAGTTAATATCATATGCTAATATTAATTGCTAATATAGAGAAAAGGAGGTCATTGTGGGGCACAGTGAAGTCACTATTTCTGAGTTAGTGGAATTGTTGATGATTTCCTAGAGCAAACAGATGTTTCTATATGTGAGGTTTTGAGCATATCTGACAGAGGCTATAAATAATATTTTAACTTACATATCTGATACTGACCATTACCATCTCCAGAGTCTTTATCCACATTTGTTATAAAACAGTTTGCAAAGACTTAAGAGGAAGAGGCAGGCAATTCCTGGATGAAATTATTCCATTTCATCTTCAGAGAGAAGAAACTGTTGCATTTAATGCTTCCCTATCCCACCACTCAGACTGGGAGGAAAGGTGTTGTCTCAGTCCTCTTGGGCTGCTGTACCAAGTACCACAGACTGGGTGGCTTATAACAACAGAAATTTAGTTCTTCTAACTTTCTTAGTCTAAATAGACTAAGTCAAATCAATCTTGCCCAACAGAACTTCCTAGAGTAGAGAGGGGACCCCAAAAGAAAGGTGGGTAGTTAGGATCTTGGGGCTGGTGGGGAGACATAAGCTGTTGACCAGAGGAGAGCTGTTCTCAGCAAGAGAGACCAAGGGAGATAAACCTGAAGACTCCTTCCATTGAAGAGAGGCCATGACGCCACAGTTGTTACCCAGGGCAGGGCTGGGGACTGGGGCCACAGGAGGATTCTATGAAACTTTCAGGAAAGCATCTTGGCTCCCGTCTCTCCATAGGGTGACCCTGAGGGGCCCAGTACAAGTGCCAGGACGTTGAAGAAGAGGCAGATAAAGGAGAGAAGAAGCAAACAACACCCAACTCTCCACAGCAGGCCTCTAAGCCCGAAGCCAACCTGTGTTCAGATGAGAATTAGGGTGGAGTTAAGATGTCATACAGTTCTGAACTTTGAATAATCAAAGACTTGTTCTTGGGCCTGAAAAGCTATGGGACCTGCCTGAGATTTTATTTAGGGCCTAGAAAAATGGTCTCTGTCTACTAGGGAATGACAGGCAACATTAAGATTGCTTGCATGTCCACCATCAGTTGAGAATGCAGCTTGATACTTTATGGCTTCTTTTTGTGTGTCCGTGGGTATGTACCTACATACATATCATACATACATCACCACAGACTTTAACAGTTGAAAGCATATTTATAGATGTTCTAGTCCAACATAATCAGGAAAATTAAGTTTCATTAAGATCCCTTTCAGTTCCCATGTTTTAGGAATTTACAATATGGACAGCCACTCATAAAAGATATTGAGATAAAGCAGGCTTTTCTCTTATGGATATGCACTAGGTTATCTTAAAACAGAATGAAGTAACCTCTGGTGTCGGAGAGGTGCTCCAGACACCAGCTGGTTCACTGCTTCAGCAAGAGACACAAGGATGCTTGCTTTTTCTTTCTTTCTTTCTTTCTTTTTCTTTTTTTAATAGACTGGGGATCTGTAAGCCTAAGTAACTGCAATATTTGACCAAGAGCCAAGCATGGAAGTCCAAAAACAGAGTCCAACATTGCCCTTATTTTAGATACGGTTATTTCTATTCACTTTCAGAGAACCTTTGGGTCCCACCTGCCCAGAGATTTAGGCTTACAGGCTTACAAGATGTCAGTCTTTCCATAGAACCTTGGTTCTGCATCCCTGAGTTTTTTTCCCCACCCCAAGGGCAGAGGCAAAGGTGGAACGATATATCAAAGATCTTTAGGCAGGAAAACAGTAGACAATGACTGTACCCCAATAATCTCATTCCTTCTGAGTTCTCCATTTAACATCACCAAATTCGCTCTGTTACAGCTCATGAACCACTTACCATGTGTATTATGGTGACTGGTGGGAGTGGGAAGAGATGGCTATCTTCTTTCGCAGCTTGGCAAGCATTCTGTGGTTGACAGAGCACCAAAAATCCTAATCCCACTTCCCTTCTTTATAAGGCCCCTAAGGTCTAGAAGTAGATGCAGTGACTAAGTGGTTAAAATGTCAAGAGGAAGGAGCCAATTATCTGTAGCTGTGTGTCAGGGCCTTGGATTTTCAGGAAAATACTGAGCACAGTGAGGAATGTGTGGAACTTTCCCTGAGAAATCCCTTGGGCAATGCACAGATAGAACCCAGAAGTGTCTCAATGGCCTGACAGGCTGAAAGAGGAGGAGGCCTGAACAGCAAGACCTCCCTAGTGGCCTGAGGGGTCCTCCAGCCCCAGTTCAGCTTGACTCTACAAGAAGATGCAGCTTGTACCAGCTCTGGGTTCACAAGCCTCCTTGGCCTTCCAGAGTGTACATGTCCCCAGAGTGACTCTGCCCAGGTTGCACATCACCAAGAATTCTGAAGTGCTGGCTCTAAAGGCAAAGCCAACAACCACTCCGTTGATTTGCTGGGCTTCCCGATATAAGATGACAAAGAGCTTTTCCAGGAAAAAAAGAGGAGGTCTTAACAGCAAAAAGCTACTACTAAAGTAACTCCTAAATCTCAGTGATTTAAAACAAGTTATTTCTTGAAAACACTGAAGTCCATTTGGGTCTTTGGCAGTTGGACTCAGACCATGTCAGGTAGTGGTTATGCCATCTTCTATGGCCTCAGAGTCCTCCCCTAGGACCTTTGCATCTTACTTTTGGCGAGAGAATAGAGAGAGCGTGAATGGCCCTATGAGACGTTGGTTTTAGGGAGTTCGGACACATCACGGCCACTCACATTCAGAATCAACCCATGCGTCACCCCACTGCAAGGGCATGGGACCAGTGGTTCTGCCATGTGCCCAGGAAGAAGAGGTCACCACGGTACTGGTGGCACTGGCAGTCTCAGTAGCAGTCATGTGAGCTCCCTGGGCAGGGGAGGCAGGGGAGGCTGGGTGTGCAGGGACTACAAGCCACATGCCCTGGGCAGGGACGCTGGCACTGCCACTTACAGCTATAATGCACAGTAATGGTTCTGATCTCCTGTGACAGTTGTGAGGGTATGCACAGGCGGACTCCCGTGAGTATTGGACTTAGAACTGCACCATAGTAAACGACTGAGGGATAGTAGCTGTTTATGAATGGGAAGCACCTACACCAGGCCTGACAGAAGAACATGAGCTGCTTTTGTTTCTCCTCTCTCTTGTTTATCGCTTCAAGTAAAAATGTTTTCTTTCTTTCTTTCTTTCTTTCTTTCTTTCTTTCTTTCTTTCTTTCTTTCTTTTCTTTTTTCTTTTTTTTTAAGTAGGATCCACACCCACTGTGGAGCCCAACACAGGGCTTCAACTCACCACCTGAGCTGAGATCAAGAGTCAGGTGTTTAGCCAACTAAGCCACCTGAGGGGTCCCTAAAAATGTTCTTTTATGTTTGAGGTCATTCCCAGACCTCCATCTGCTTTTCCTTTTCTTTCCTGTTTTCTTCCTTACAGCAGCTTTGGATGGCTGTTTCTGTTCCAGATTTTAATTTCCTCCATCACACACCCTCTCGCTGTAAAAATCTCCTTTGCTTATGCTTTATTCTCTGGCCTCCAGTCCCCCCCCACCATCAAATACCCCCTGAAAACCTCCTCTTAATGAAACTTTGTCTTTATTGCCCATTTAAAGAATCTTTCTAAATTAGGTGGCATGGTCCCCTCTGGTTTTCTACTTTTCTCTCTGTATAGTTTATCAATTCTCTCAGGAAATAGACCCTGGGAGAGACAGGACTATTAGCAGCAAGCAATGCCAGTAATTGGCAATCAGATTTCGTGGAGTTCCTTGGACACCGATGGGACAAAGTCAGAAAATAAAACCTGAGATAATTAATAGTCTCTGTCACTGCCTTATCCGTGTAAATGCAACCTGGAGAATTTTGGTTGGCTTCCTCATCGCATTTTGTTTTATTCACAACTGTTGCTTCCGCACCCTGGAACAATGCACATAATGAGTATTCACAACTTTTTTGCTAAAATAATCAATCTTTGTCTGCAGAAGGGAGAGTTAGCAGCAGAAGGTAAGTGGTAAATGAAAACAAGGGAATATTTATGAAAGACTACTTAGTTTCTTCTGGTATTCTCTGCCACAACTTTTTATGAAATTTTTAATTGCAAGATTAAAGTCATTATTAAGAAGTATTGTTCCCTGCATCAGAATGAATATTAGTAGGGGTGCCTGCATGGTTGAGTTAAGTGTCTATCTTCAGCTCAGGTCATGATTCCAGAGTCCTGGGATCGAGCCCCACATCGGACTCCCTGCTTAACAGGAAGCCTGCTTTTCCCTCTCCCATTCCCCCTGCTTGTGTTCCTGCTCCCGCTGTTTCTCTCTCTAATAAATAAATAAAATCTTTAAAAAAAATGTATATTAGTAGTGTTAGAGGGCTAGCACATTTTACAAAAATGTATGTCTTAGGCACTAAATGCCATTCTTCTTCATCAAATTAATCATTTTCTCTTAAAAACTGTCAAAAAGACACCTCCTCCATATTCACTTTAATTGAAAAAAGGTAATTACCCATATATTCTTGCCAGGGAAATTTTAAAATAATAAAAAAACTCAGAGCAAAGTATTATGTTCTGTTAAGTTAATCCTGATTTTAAAATGATTTGCACAGTTACCTTTCAAATGCTGAAGATAAAACACACTTGAGAAGCTTCCTGACATTTTGTTCTGTTTCTCTTCTCATAAGAACCAGTGTTACATTGAGAACACAGAAAAAACAGATGATTTTTAACTTTATGCTTGATGTCTGCATGTGCACAAACTCAGGTCTATGCAACTTAAAGCCAATTCTCTATCATCGGGGGACTGCTTTCAAAGTTGACAGATTTTCCAGGCCTCTTTCCTTCCCTCTCCCTCTTCCAGAGTTCACGTGCACATCCAGAGAATGTTTCAGAGGTTAAGAGAAATGGGATCACAGAAGTCAGTTTGTTTTGCCTCTTGTGAGCCACTGCGTTAAAAAGGTTTGCATCAAGAGAGAGAAGGTAATAGATAATCCATTAAAAAGCTGTGAACTGGAGGTATTATGCTGAGCAAAATAAATCAATCAGCAAAAAACAATTATCATATGGTTTCACTCCTCAGTGGAATTTAAGAGAGTGCGGAGGATCATAGTGGAAGGGAGGGAAAACTGAACGAGAAGCCATCAGACAGTAAGAAAAAACATGAGAGACTCTTAACTATAGGGGACGAAGGGAGGTAGGTGGAAAGGTGGGGTAACTGGATGATGGGCATTAAGGAGGGCAGGTGATGTGATGAGCACTGGGTGTTACATGCAACTGATAAATTACTGAACACTATATCTGAAACTAATGATGTACTACTATATGTTGGCTAACTGAATTTAAATTAAAAAAAAAAAAAAGCCACGCATCAGGAGTACCAGAAGCACCTCTCCCCTCTCTGCTGGGGTAACTACCATTGCTTCTTCTGTCCCTCCACCCCGAGAAACTCTCTCCTTGGCCCCTAGGTTGGGCTGGGAATGGCAGAGACTGCGGCTAGTGAAAGCATAAGCTTCCATGTCCACTCCTCCTCCCCCACCCACCCGCTTCTCACTTCCTACAGAGTCTCAGCAGTCGGCTATCCTCTCCAGAACAGATCTACTGATGAGGAAATGAGGTCAAATGAGCACGAAGTATCATTTTGAGAAAGAAATACTCAGCAATGCCAACACTTTGGAGAGTGGCACAGCTTTGTCAAGTATGTCAAGTTTTTGGTTTTGGGGTTTGTTTTGGTCTTTTCCTAACCAGTAAGGTTACCAGTTTATAAGAACCAGTCTAGATTTCCTCATACTCTGACCCTGCACCTCTGGCTTTCATCTTCAGGATCTTGAAGAGGTAGTGTTAATACTCTGGATTATCATTTCACTAAATTGTTAGGTTCCCACTGTGGGAAATAAATAAATAAATAAATAAAGTATTCTAGAAAAAAGTTTTTTTTTTCTTTTTTTTAATAAAATGCTATAGACATGCCCAGCTGGCTTGGTTGGTGGAGAGTGAGACTCTTGATCTTGGGGCTGTGAGTTCGAGCCCCACGTTGGGTATAGAGATTACTTAAAAATAAAATCTTTAAAAATCAATCAATCAATAAACAAACAGCCATATAATGATTTTAAAAAACAATAAAAGTAGAGAAACAATTTAAGAGTTAACATTTGGTTTTACTTGGGAAAATGAATAAAGGAAACTTCACTTGAAGGGAAGTCGGGAAACCCTGAAGGCAGAGCTGCCACACACTACCACTTGCCCCTGTTTGCAGACCCCACTAGGAATAAGCATAGCTCAAACTTCCCAGGAGCCTGAAGCTTAGTTTACTATTCCACAAGAGGAAGGAAGTTTTCTCCTTGCCCAGGAACAGTCCAGCCAGTGACAACTACAGCAACTCAGCCCATGAGAAGCTGCCACAACCCCAAACTCTTGCCGTCTTCCAGTGGACTTTTGTTTCCAACAACCCCTCCCAAGACCCTATATATCCCTATAAGAGAACACTCCTCTCCTTAGTTCTCTGGACTTGCCTATGGTTGGCATAGTTTGTGTGTCCAGAATTGCAATTCCCCTATTCCCAAATAAACTCCTTTTTCTGGTAAACTGGCTAGTTTATTTTTAAGGTTCACATGTTAAAAGATAATTTATTGGCTTCAAATTTTAAAAATGACCAAAACAGAGAGTACACAGTTTCAATGACTTTTTTTCTTCTAATAAATACAGGAAAATCCTCATAACTTAACCTCATATAAATTTGTTTTATCCTTTCTATTTTATAAGTTACTTTTCCTGTAGCACCTACCACAAGGCAGTCAAAAAATGTTTGCTGAGAGACCTAATGACAGCATGAACACATCACAATCATCTGCTTCTGATCCAGAACAAGCTAATGAAAGAACAGAGGAGAGATGCTAGAAACAGGAGATAATTTCCAGATCTTGACATTAGAACTGAATCCATAAGAGGCCTTCCTTCCTCTCTGAATGATGTCTGAGTTCTTGGGTCACGTGATTTAAACTAACCTTTCTCCTTACCAACAAACAGTGACTGGTTATGCAACCAGCCAAGCAATTCAGACTCACAGATATCCATCATTTGCCTGGTATAAATATAAAGAGAACCCTGTTTATCCCCTTGATTTTAGGAGAATTGTTCTGAGGAAAGGCACTGTCATACTCATTTCCTACCTGCCATCCACCCCTTTCCAGGGGCTGGTAGTGATCTCTTAGCTAGGTTAGGGGGGAAACTGCATTTCCTAAGTATTATAGGGTGTGGGGATAAGATCAGACACGAAGTTACAGAGAGTGCTGCCTACCTTACCACCAGCCTACCTACCTTGAACAGAAAAACGAACTAAATTGAGCTGTGAGCTGTCACAAGGTAACACGGAGAAACTGTTCATCCATGAACACTCATTACAGCGTGATCTGGCTCATGATGAGCTCTAAGGGGAAACTGCATTCTGAGTGCAGTGTTGAGTCACGCATTCACGTATTATATGGGTTTCATTGATCCTTGGATTATATTCTATCCCACAAAATATTACAATTTAATACAGTAAAACCTTCGCATGATTCCTGTGCCTCAGCAGTGTTTGCAAAAGGATCTATTTTTAAAATATCGCAATCTGCTACACAGTACCGGTATCTGTCTCTTGCATTGGTATTTTGCATTGGTATTGGTATTTTGTGGATGCGACTGCTGTTCACAATTAGCTGACTTTAGGTAAAGGAGATTATCCTACATCATCTGGGTGGGCCTGATTCAGTCAGGGGAAAGGCCTTAAGAAAAGAACTGAGGCTTCCCAGAGGAAAAATTCTCCTGCGGACTGCTGCAGCAGCTCGCGCCTGAGACTTCCAGTCTGCCCTTCCTGCCCCCACGGATTTCTGAGCCTTACCCACCCCCCCCCACTGCCTAACCCAATACTTTGCAATAAATCCCTTAATATCTATCTCCTGTTGGTTTTGTTTCTCCAGTTGAATCCTAACTCACGCAGGGTCTTGCAGGCCTCAGAGAGGGCCAGTCGGGCATGATTCCTTCAGTTGCTGGGCAGCATGGAAGCCCAGGGGATTCTAGCAGAGGGACAAGGTGGACAAAGTATTTGGAATACTCAAGGAGCTCAACGGAGAACAGAGAAGCCGGAAATAGGCAGCAAGAGGGAGAGCGGGATAAGGGGTCAGGTGGTGCAGGTATTTAAGTTCAGCAGATTTTACTTAAAAGCTCACTGAAGCATTTCACACAGGTGAGAAACTGCTCAGTGGAGAATGGATTAGCCTGGGTGAAGCCAAACACAAGGGCGTACAGCTTACCCCTGAGCAGCATGGGAGTCAGAGGCACCAACACCCAAGCAGTCAAAAATCCGTAAATTTGGATTCCCCAAAACTTACACTAATAGCCTAGTGTTGGCTGGAAGCTTTACCAATAGCATAAACACTTGATTAAAACATGTTGTACGGCTCACGTATTATATACTGTACGTCATGACAGAGTAAACAAAATGTTACTAGAAAATCAAAGGCAAGAGAAAATACGTTTACGATATTATACTGTAAAAAATCTGGGCAGAGTCAGCGCTCCAGGCGGCAGGGGT
>LNAC01000611.1:863259-928421 GCA_002007465.1 Ailurus styani
GGCCACCGGGCCTCTGTTCAGCCAGCCTGGAGCCCTCTCCCAAGCTGGAGACCAGATGGAAACTATAACGCTTTTGCAGAAAATAAAGTGTTCTTATATCTAAAACATTACTTCCCAAAATGTTATACCCAGTGGTATACTGGTAAACCAGATCTCAAATATAAGAAAGCCCTGATTTGCAGGGTTTTCCAGAATCCATGGTGTAAATGTTCCCACCAGGGCCAATGTCAAGCCACCAATGGTTGAACAACCAGTTCACAGATTTCATGAATACTGGATTCAACGATCAACTCTCACAAGCTGGTAAGAGCTGGCCCCAGCATATCCGAGGAAGCAAAATCTTATTTTATAAGCCTTTGTTAGAACAGTAGAAAGGGCTTTATGGAAGCTTGACTCTTCATCCTGAGCTAGTAGAATGTGGTAAAGGGGAGGGTTGCTCCCTAAACTCTCCCCTAATAGAGACTGAAAGGGCTAGCTCTCAGGAGCTAGACATTCAATGGAAGGGAGATTCTTTAAATCTTTTCTTTTCTTCTTTGCATTTCTATTTTTTCCTCCTCGAAGTCACTTACTTAGAGAACACTGGGGTAGATATCTTAGAGCGAGCTGTTTCAACACGAGAACATCCCCTTGGTTTTCAGCTTTTCTGGAATTCAAAGGCTTGCTTGGCTTTGTTGTAGAGATTTGAGAAAAGTCCTCTGGCAGCCTCCTACCTGTAAACCACAGTGCTGATTGGCCTCACCATCTGTTTGGTATTCTCTTGCATACTTTCAGAAACAACTTCTCCTCTAGCTCTGTAGCTTGAATAAGTTCTGCTTTCAAGTATGGTTAGTGTTTGGCTCCATAGCGGTGCTCCCGAAGTCCATTTTGGGGTTTTTAAGCTGCCTTTTTTTCTTTTTTTTAAACCTGATTGAGCATAATGCCTGTAGGCTCTGTATCTCATCAGTAGGTAGGATTGTACCATGATGAAGTAGAGAAGTTACAGTTGGTATCTCCTGGGACATCTTGTAGCAATGTCTTCTGTATTTGCCAAGGGAAATGGGTGTCCTCTTCTGCGAGTGAGACCAGTTCTTATTTTGTTTTTCGCAGAGAACTATTCTTTGGGCTCTAAAATGTGGCTTTGCTTCTTCATAAACTGGTCTTTTTATTATCAGCATCTAAATAGTTGGTAAATATAATTGGTTTCTCTTTAAAAGCTTTTTTGGAGTACTTTTATACATCATATGAAATGGAAATGATGGAGATAATTTCCTTTCCTCATTCCTTTATGTCACTCACTGCTATGTCTCTAGTGGTGATTCACCTTCAGGGCACCAAAGGTACTGTTCATGATCATCTGTATCTGGGCTCAGCTCTTGCATTCACTGACCATGTGCTGCCAACTACTCTCCAGCTTCCCTCCGCCTTCTCACCTTACAGCTGGGCTCCCATCTCCAAATCTCCAAACTGCAGCTTCCCATCAGTAAAGACAACATGTTAGAGTCTACCTTGTCCCCCTAAGGAAATCACCGGTGTTTCTTTTGCTCTCATTTTCCCCAGTTGTGGACTCCTAGCAATTACAAGGTGACTGACCATTCACCATTAATAAAATTTTTACTAGAGGTTTAATAATTAACGAGCTATTTCCTGTTTTTCACACATTAGTGTGAAAACTACCTTTGTCCTTCTGATGACAGTTCTGCTAATATACCATGCTGACTGGAAACTCTTGAGATTTTGATACAATTTATTCATTGACTTTTCATATTTGGTCTTCGGGGCTTTCTTGAAGCTCAGCTGCCTAAAAGACCAAGGTTGGATGGACTAAAATAGAGGTCAGAATGGGAAAGCATTTTCTTTGAAAACAATAGTTTTGATAGAAACATAAAGTTTGCTGACAGCCTTTATCTATCAGTATTAATATTTCTATGCCAATGTCTAGGAAATATGTGAATCTGATGGAATTTCCTGATTTTACTTTATTTTTAAAAAATATTTTATTTATTTATTTGAGAGAGAGAGAGCTCGAGAGGAGGAGCAGAGGGAGAGAGACAAGCAGACTGTCCTGAGTGTGGAGCCGGCACGCAGGGCTTGATCCCACAACACTGAGACCATGACCTGAGCCAAAATCAAGAATTAGTAGCTTAACCCACCTGAGCTACTCTGGCACCTCTAAGGAGAAAGATCATTTTCCCTGAAGGCAGTAAGAGAGGCTAACTATCACATGTGAGAGCTGCTATCATGTCTTCTTTTTTATTATTACTAATTTAGTTTTTCACTTGAGTGTTATATTTTATCCTAAATTCAAATATGTTCCTTCTTAATTACTCCATTTAAGCCCTACAGTAGATTCCAAAGGGTTGTTTTCAAAAGACTGCCTTTAAAATGCCAAGATGTTCTTCCTTAGAGACATGCATTGCTAAACTTCAAAGAGTAGGGGCACAGGCAAAATCAGTGATTACGTTTGTCATTCGGGAAGGCACAATGTTTCTAATCAGTCACTTGGTGAGGTTTTCTAAAATTGTGTATCAAGCTGTGATTTAATCGAGTTGGAAAGGATAATAAGCTGGAGTCACAGAAAGCTATTTATATTGGCTGAGTTCTATGAAAATGAGAGCATTAGAGTTTAGTGTTTATGGGGAGAAAGAACACCTGTGTTACACCAGGTGATTACCGAAGGGAAATAAGAAAAATGGGGGGAAACCCTACCTTCCAACAACTCTAACTGGTAAGCACAAATTACTGAACTGGAGGGCTCTTCCCACAAATATTAACATTAGCTCCACTCTGCCTATACAGCTTTTAGGCTGAATGAATAAATTCAAAAAGGGACGCTTCGCCAAAGGTGTATCACACCAGTAACATTTCTGGAACAGGAAAACAATGATTTGGGAATTATGTATGTGGACTCTGGGACTGGAAAGACTCTGCCGTTAGCTGTGTGACTTTGGACAAATGAGTTAACTTCTTTGCCTTGGATTCCTTGTCTGTACTTGGATAATATAGGTTGATGTAATGATCCCAATGAAATAGTATATGAAAAGTTATGATTTTTATGTGTGTAAACAAATGGTATGCCCCTAGCAAGGAAGGGAAATATAAGAGGTAAAATAAGAGAATAGTAATTTTAGAAGAAAAACCTGCTTGACATTTTTTAAGTTGGGCACAAACCAGTGAATACCTAAGTATCTGATTTCATCAGTAAAATATTGGCTGAGGATAAATCTACTCCAAACAGCCACTTTACTTGGTGGCAAGAGGATAACTGCTCTACTTAAAAAGTTGGTAGTGGACAGCATATTACAAAAGATCTTTAAATCAACTTCAGTGGGCAGGTCTAACATTAGAAATGCTATGTGTGGGGACACCTGGGTGGCTTAGTCGGTTGAATGTCTCTCGATTTTAGCTCAGGTTATGATCTTAGGGTCGTGGGGTTGACCCCTGCATGTGCTTAGCAGTCAACTCATGATTCTCTCTCTCCCTCTGCCCCTCCCCCTGTGTGGATGCTCTTTCTTTCTCTCTCTCAAATAAAAGAAATAAATCTTTAAAAAAAATGCTATGTGTGTATACATAAGTGCAAGGGTTGGGGGATGGCGGCTTTTTCCAGAGCTATGGACAGGTATGGTTTCCCTGTTTTTTAAATTGCTTTAACCTCTTAGCTAAGTTTAAGTTCCCTTTACCAAGGGAACCCTTTACCTTGGTAAAGGGAACTTAAATGATCACTTAAGGACTGAGCTTTGGTTAGTGTGGTAATTTTTTGGATAATTCATAAATATTCCAATTCTCCCCTTTCCTGCCCATGGAAGGATTGCATCTGCTTATCTCATTTGGAGTTAGGCATGTCCGCATAACTTGATTTGGCAAATAAAATGGAAAGGGAAGTGATGAGACTCACCTCGCACTTCCTCTGTTTTCGTCATCTGCCAACTCTGTCAGCTGGTATGGGACATGTATTGTGAATGACAATTGTCAGCCAAGGAGTTTGTGGGGTTGTTTATTATTGCAGCAGAGGCTGGCCTATCCTAAGCTAAGCACTCTATGGCTGGGTATCTACTTGCACGAACACAGATTCAGAAGTAACCAGGTGACATAACAGAACCACCTAACTGATATTTAACAGAGAATGATTCTTCAAAGATGCAGCCCACAAACAAAACATAAGAGAAAACCCTTCAGAAACTATGTCCTGAAGATCTCTTCCATTTGGCTTCCCTACTACCCACTAGCTTGGGTGACTGGTCAAAGGCTTTCTCTTCTATAATCCTTAATTCAGACTACTATCATTGACAAAATGAGACTGTGGACTAGTAACTTCTTTATTATCACTTCCCACATCTTTCTACCTTGCCACCTCCCTCTCTACATCCCTACACTTCCTTCCCTTCCTTTTTTCCTGGAAAAAAAAAAAAAAAAGACTGAGTGGCTATTATGTGCCAGGCACTGTATACATTTCTAGAAGTGCAAAGCCAAAGAACTATGATTTGGCCTCAGAGGAGCTTCTGTTTAGTTAATGGCACAGTCTGACCTCTCTCAACAAATAAGGCTAATATCAAATGGTAAGTATTGTACTTGAGAATAACATATAGGCTTAGAAATAACACGGAATTGGGGCGCCTGGGTGGCTCAGTTGTTAAGTGTCTGCTTTCAGCTCAGGTTATGATTCCCGGGTCCTGGGATCAAGCCCCACATCAGGCTCCCTGCTCAGCGGGAAGCCTGCTTCTCCTTCTCCCACTTCCCCTGCTTGTGTTCCCTCTCTTGCTATATATCTCTCTGTCAAATAAATTAAGAAAAAAATTTAAAGAAAAAAGAAATAACATGGAATGACTATGATCTTATACATCTAGGCCTTGAAGTTTAAATCAGTCCAAACAACACACAAACATCTTAGTAAGATCTACAGTTAGTAGCAGTCTTTCAAACTTTACTAAGTCATAAGTTTAAGAATGTCTTGAATAGGCAGAGACTATTATTCTCAAACAGAAAAAAGAATGATTAAATACACAGAGTATTTGAGGAATGTATGAGAAATTCCTATCTTACTCTGTTAGGCCAGGATGTAGACCCTTCCAACTCACATGATCTTCTCATTATTACAACAATCATATCTAAAAATGACAATAACTGGAAATAATCAAATAATAAAGAAGATACATAAACACTGGCAAACAACTTGGGCTGTAGCCAGGATCAGAAGATGTTAGAAAATATTTTACAGAAGTCTGTACATTTAAAAGCTATAAACACTGACCCATTAAAGGAATTTGCTACTTGAATTTTAATTATGTTTCATCAACCTAAGGTGGAATTGCAATAAATGTGAAGGAAAAGTATGGAATATGCTCTTCTGTTGTTTTTTATTCAGCAAAGCATGTATTTTTAAAACAAAATCATTCAGGAAAAAAAAAAGTCTGCTGATGCCACAAAGCAAATGAAACATAGCAAAGTCTCCCTGCTGGTAACATATTGTGACTTTTTATTTTGGCATGGAGACACTGCAGAAACTCACAGACTTAAAACACACACACACACATATATATATATATATATATATATATATATATATATATATATATATATATACAATCAAAGATTCCAAGCGCTTATTTGGGAAATATCATTGGAATAAGGAGTTATAAAACTGTGAATGGCTTCCAGAACGCAATTTACTAAATCAGTCTTTGCTCTCACAAACTAACCTCATCCTTTGACAGTTGAAAATATATATAATCTCTATTTTTCACAACCAGTGACCCACAGTTAGTTTTCATCAGTGGTGGGATTGGCCAAGTTTTCACTGTCTCCGGCTGCTGCGCTGTGTCCTCGTTGGCTTGGAATAGCAGGAAGTACTCGATTTGTCCTCAGAGGTCCTCCAGATAGAACTGCGGAAAAAGAATAGAATGAGAGTCTTTCAAGGTTTGCTTCTCTCAGGGTCTTAGGGGGAATGGAGGTGGGAGAACAAGGTTATTTCTAAAGGAGTGGAGGCATTTCTAAGGAGCTTGTCTTGGTGAGAGCCCAGCTGCAGGAGAAAGCTGTGTCTCTGTATACATTCAGGGTTACCACATGTCATCAGCAACGTCAAATATGCACAAACACAAGACGGGGCCAAGTTTGATCAAAACACATGGGGCCGTGCGTGCCTGGCAGAGCTCTGTTTTCCTGGGCTGGAGTAGCTGTTGATGGCCAAGTCAGCGTAACGCTCTAAATGAGCCCCAAGACATCTGTACTACCCTCTTATGGGAACCTCAAAAGGTTCTCAGGGCTCTCTTAGGAAAAGCCCTCTGTACCTTTCCATTTCTTTTTCACAGAGCTAAAGTTGATCAAAGATCTTTACCTTCCCTTCTTTCCTTACATTTAACTGTGGAGAGCAAAAAGCTCCTGGGCTCTGCCAAAGAAAATCCCCTCTCTGGCTTCTCCAAGCCCCACCAGGATTCAAGCCTGAGTGCCTACTTAATCAGGTGTCTTTGTGAGTCATTTCTGCTTAAAAATAAGGTCAGGCTTGAATTTCATCCAGTCATTGAATTCACACCATCCCAAACTCTCACTTTACACAGATCAGTAAAGGCAGAGGAATGGAGCTGAGATTTTGGTTTCGGCTACAAACTCTTTGTGTGAGTTTGGACATATACCTCCACCTCTCCCTTTCCTTATCTGTGGAAGGACAGGGTTATACTAAGACCCCACGGTTCACTGTTTTTACCTAAGGAATCCTAGAACTCTTGATTGGTCCCTTCCAAAACTACCGCCTGGGGCAGAAGAGGCATACTGGATATTTATTCTGGGCAAACTGTTGCCAGTGTTTTCCATCTGTTACCTCATGTAATCCTCCCGACCACCTTATCTGGCTGGCACTGTTCCTATAGGCTACGGGAGGAAACTGAAGGTTAAGAAACTTGTCAGAAACAGGGCAGCTCTAAAATCTTTCAACCTCTGCAATTAAGAGGGTATGGAGAAAGAGAGCGAGTGAGAGAGAGTACCTGCATGCTTGCATACATGTTATAAATGACGGGGCTGGGATAGAAAGAAAAGGAAGGAAGGAAATTAGAATCCAGTAAGTATTGCTTGTTTGTATGAGTCAGCAGATGGGTGTCGTATAGTTTTGCTCTTGGCTCTGTTACTTATTACCTAAGTAATGTTGGGCAAATCATGTAACCTCTCTGAACTCAGTTTTCTCATCTGTACAGTAGGAATAATAACAGAACCTGCCTCCTCATACAGATATGAGGATATACAAACTCAGAATTTCTGGGTATGGGGCCCAGGAATCTACTTTATAATAAGCACCCCAGGTAATACTTTAAGCACACTCAAACTTGAAGGTCACTGGCTGAATAGAATATACTTAATATTTTATATTTAAGACATTTTTTGTACAAAATATTATAAAATAAATCAATAATGTCAAAAGTAGTATGGGTGAACAGCATCCCACGATTATTCCTTTCTGTTTAGGGCTGCACAGCTTCTGAGTGCAGGAATGACACATATTTCTATCTGTTCATCATAGTAGGGAAAGCAATCTCAAGAGACCAGTCTTAAGAGAAGAATTTTTAAAGCATCTTCTTAAACACATTAACTAGTACATAGCAAAATAAACTTGTCATTGTTTTTATAATCCAAATACAAAAAATTCCTCAAGGGAGGGAGTATTCTTTTTTTTTTCTTTCTAAACAAGCATTACCGAGTTGGATAAAGCTTTAAAGACTGTCTCTCTTCTATTTTCCTGTAATTTACAAGTTTTGGCGCCTGATGTTCCCTCAAAAAATGAAAGTAAGTGGAAATAACGGTTGCGTCTAGACATGTTAACACTTGCAAAGGAAGCTGAAGAAGATTCAGAATACTTACATTTTTGGTCTGGTAGGGGAGCTAGATTATTCCGGGTGATAGGAAGGTCCCTGATCTGCGGTCTGTTTGGGGAGAGATGCTGAAAATTTTGTCCTGGGGACAAAAAGAACTGTATCAATCATTTGAGATATAACCAAGTGCAAATAACAAAATCTACTGGATTAGAGAAGCATGAAATTGTTACAGATCGCTGAGTTTAAAATGCTAACAAGAACAAAAATCATAACAGCTGCACTTTATTGAGTTTCTATTATATGCCAGTCACTGTTTCAATGAGAGAAAAAGATGTTGGAAGTCAATTCTTGAATAAATTAGTTGAAATAAAATTTTGTAAACAAGCACAGTTGGCCACCCACTCTATAAAACTTAAAAGTTTGAAAAAATAAAATAGCGTATAAAGTATGAAATATTAATCAAATCCGTGGTGAAAAACACAAATAAGTAGGATATATTCTTCTAGGTCAGTGTTTCTCAATGCTGGCTGCACACAGGAATTATCTGAGGAGTTTAAAAAAAAAAACACTACTGCCCTAGCCAAACCCCAGATCAATTAAAAGAGAACCTCTGGAGCTGGAATAGGGCATCAGATTTTTATCAGTTCCCAAGGGATTCTAGTATGCAGTAGGATTGAGTATCACTGCCCTAGAAGATGGGATCTGTGTGAAGTCACTCGGGAGATGGCTACTCTCTAATTTAGGCTATAAGTGGTGTTGTCCTGGAGCCCTGTGTTCTGGCTGTTGGGAACCAATGGTTAAAATTTCAGGAATTTAGTCAGCGGGTTGACATCACAGTGACGGCGCGGCATCCATCATGGTAGAAGTATTTACACCATGGAAATCGGTAAGCACTGATTTTTCTCCTGGAGAGCCAGCTGTTAAATATTTATCAACACACTACTGATTATAAAAGAGCAATCTAAATCTCTGAAAGTAGAAAGGAATACCCAAGGTATTTAGATCCTTTTAAACAGCTGACCAAATGGACAGGATTAGACTCGGTTGCCAGCCTGGGCAAGAGATGCTCCCTCTCTAAACCTTAAACTCCTGACCCACAAAATGGTGAAAATAATTGTATCTGTCTTTTTCACTTGTAATACAAATTAAGTAGGAGAACAAATGTAAAGCATTCAGCTTACAAGGTTAACACTCATGAAACATTAGCAATTATTACAATTTTATTCTGTGGAGTGTTTAACATGATCTCCTGGAGAGTGGGGAATGTATTCATTTGATCTTTTGCCTCATAGTCTTGTAAGAATCAAAACAACTACAGGACTGCTCATAGGTTTAATTCTTCTGCCTGGGCCAAGTAGTCCTTAGAATAAGGGGGAAAAAGATTAGCCAAGATCCACTGTCCATCTGCATAGAGGAGTCCAATGACATATTGTAAGGGCAGACATCTGAGCACTGCCATTTGATGAAAATTGAGCAAAATTTCCAGTCTCCCTGGTGGATATTATTTTTTTATTCCTCTGTATTCTAAAGGTCAAATAACTTCAAAAGCTACTATTTAAAAAGAAAACATCCCTGAGTAGAATAGCAGTAAGCAATTACAGCAAGTACCCATATCAACTCATACCTTATTTATCCATGAACATTAGAGCAGAAATTTGCAAAACAAAGAAATGAGATAATGATAATTATGGATAATGTTTACTGAGAACTTAGGACTCTCAGGTACTGGACTGAACCCTATAGGCATGACTTCATTGAATCTAAACAATCACTTTCCCTTGTGACATAGATACCATTATCATCCCCACTTTACAAACGAGGACCCTGGCTTGGAGGACTTCTCAAATGTGCTCAAGGTCACATAATGCAAAGCAACAAAGCTCCAGCTTAGGTTTGTCTGACATAAAACCCATCCTGCCTCCCTAGCAGCCAAAGCCGTTTTGACATGATGAGAGATGGGCAGAAAGGGGATGTGACAGTGATCTGGGAGGTGGGGGAAGAGCTGGACTTCATTCTGCACTGGCATTTGGCTCAGTTTTGAAGGACAGGGTGGAGCTATGCACAGCCCAGAGCTCTTTTCTCTGTACTGCGGGCACCTCAGGAAGCATCCAGCCCGTGGGGACAGCGTGGAGGACCACTGTCCTAGACTCAAATGGCAGGACGGGTTTTCACAGTTAAACAAAGGAATTTAGTTAAGCAACTAAAGATATTCACTCATCCATTGTGTATTCACCATATTCCTGAGACTAGAGCACAAAGAAGACAAGGCAAGGTGCTCAGGAGGGGATTATAGTGTATGTTGGAAGAAAAACTGGTTAACTTATTCTTTTGGAGCCCAAGAGTAGTGACGTGAGGGCATCACGTAGGAAAGAGGGGTCCAGAGAGGTGGAGAGGTCTTGAATCCAACAGTGCTCACCGGAATGTCTGCTCCATCACTTCCTACCTAGCTCTGTGCCTTAAGCAGGTGGGCTAACCTGTCTGTGCCCCATTTCCTCATTTCCAGAATAAGGATTAAGAACTCCTCTCCCACAGTGCTGTGAAAGGGGAAATAGAACTTCACTATCTGCCTCATTGGAGGCTCAGCAAGGTGGAGCCGTTCTTCTACGGTTCACAGTAAGAAAGAGCCACAGGTCCTGTGGAGGTATGGGTGACTTCCGGATAAGGGGACTTTTGAGCTGGTTCTCAAAAGATTGTACAAATCCGCCAAGCACACAGTGGACAGAAGGGATAAATAACACGGGCACCAATGCCATAGAGCGAAAGGTATGGGTTATCAGGGAACTGAGAGATATTCAAGAAAGTGTTCAAGGGGACAGGGGAAAGGATTGGAGATGTGAGGCCCAGGCGCTGAGAATGGGAAGTGAGGGCCAGCCACACTGGGAACATTCTGTTTACCAGCCAAAGAATCTGATCTTTGTCCTGGAAAAGACGCCGCACCTCTAATGAGCTGAAACAGAGGGGTCACAGGATCAGATCCTACAGGATCAGGGAGGAGAGCACATTGCTGCTGGGATAGTCTAGAAAACTGGGGAGAAGGAAGTTCTCTCCGGAGGGAGAAGGGAAGCGAGTGCTTTCCTACTTTCTGTGTGATGGCTTGTAAATAACCAGGCTGGTAGCAAACACCGCAGAGCTTTCTGTTCCATTTTCTCTGAAAGCTGCTTGCAATGAATTAAGCTGATGTGCTCCAAATTTCCTCATTAGGTTAAGTGCCTCATCCCACATCTCTCTCCATCTAGCCCACTGACAGGTCTCAATGAATGTTAAGCAATAATCATTACAGTTAAATGTTCAGGGTTGCTGATGCAAGCACAGGATATTGGCTGCCAGGAATTCAAACAGCAGCACCGCTAGCCCCTCTTATTTCTACTAAAATCAGGGCAGGAAAAGAGAAAATCCAATGCTAAAGGGACCATCCAAGTTCAAACCAGTGGTGGGTGCAGTGGTATGATTTACAGTATCCAATTGCTTTATCATATCAGACTTTCATATCAAATATGGGGTATCAATGTTGAAAATGTGCTAGATAAACAGCTTAAACCACTTAAGTGAACCCTCATAACTACAGTCCAGAAGCCTCAGCAGTTCTAAAAACATTTCAAACTGGGTTAAAAATGTCCACAAAAATAAAATCCATATGGCAGGAAAATCTTTTTGTTTGGGGAAGGACAACATAATTTCTAAGAAAATTGCACTGTGGGTAAATTGGCAAGTATACTAACAAACTGGACTTTGAGATCTCAGGAGAGAAACACATTGCCACAGTGAAACCTTGCTATTTAGGAGATCTGGATTCGAGTGCTGAATATGTCATTAATTAGTTGTAAGACTTCGAGCAAACCAGTTTAACTATTCTAGACCATGTGAATTATAACTGAAAAGGGCCTCATGAGATATAATGGTCCCAGCCTCTGCATGAGTAAGAAACTTGCTCAGAGAGATGACATGTCTTGCTTTATCAATCAGGGCTCATCCAGGAAAAAAGAGACCTCTGTTGGTCTTTCAAAAAGAGGGAATTTCTTAGTTATATCTGTGAGAGAAAAGCTAAGAAGCCAAATGAAGAGAGGACAGAAGGACAATCCAGAGACTAGCTGTTATATATTAAAAAAAAAAAATGCAACCCCCCCAGGCTGGTGAGATGAGAGGAAAAGATGGTAGAAGCTAGTGGGGGCCAGAGCACAGTGAGCAGCTATGTGGGGACAGCGGGAAGGAGGAGGTGGAACAGCTGTGGGGGCTTCCAGAGGAAGGAGAGGGGCATTGTGTACAACTACACTGCTTTCCCTCATTCTCCTACTCTTCTTCTTCTGCTGTGCCTCCCGGTACTTGGCCAAAAGTACCTGGAAGCAGCTGTAAGGAAGCCTAGGAAGCATGGTTCCCTGAGAGACAAAATAGAGCTGAAGGGAAAAGACTCGATGTGAGAGCAATGAGGCACCTGACTAGCACATTTACTTAAATTTCATCATCTTTAAAACAAGGTCATTTCTAGCTTGTATCTAAAGCATAGTGCTTAGTATAGGGCCTGGCACATGGTTTAAAAATATAAAACACTTTTGTGTGTGCATAATACTATATTCAAATCACTGTTCTAAGTACTTTACATGTATCACCTCTTTTAAGATTTTTTTTTTAATTTGACAGAGAGAGAGATCACAAGTAGGCAGAGGGGCAGGCAGAGAGAGAGGAGGAAGCAGGCTCCCTGCTGAGCAGAGAGCCCGATGCGGGGCTCGATCCCAGGACCCTGAGATCATGACCTGAGCCAAAGGCAGAGGCTTAACCCACTGAGCCACCCAGGCACCCCGTATCACCTCTTTTAATCTTAACAGCAACTCACAGTCCTATGTTAGGTATTTCCTCCCAGTTTTTTTTTTTCAGGTGAAAAAAAGCCCAGAGGGATTAAGTAACAGTAAGTGACAGAGCCAGAATTTAAATCCAGATGTTTTAACCATGGCAGCATTGTGCCTCTTGACATATTAGAATGACAGAGACTCTAACCATTATAAAGACCATATAATCTTTTATCTAAACATGAGAAGAAAATTGCTTTAAAGTCAGTTGCACAATCATTTTAGCAAATCCATATTTTTAAAAACTCATTTACAGGCTGAAGATTCTTAGGAGATGTATCTTATCACAACTCAGTTGCCTAGAACGGCTCCTAGTTATTATCAGTGCTTAAAAACATTGGTTGAAAAAAGAAACGCTTTGATGTGCCACAGCTAATTATTTAAGATTCCCTTGGAGAATTCTGCTGCTGCTTTTCTGCTATTCTGCCACCCCAGGGACTATTCAAGTTACTTCGCTAGTAAATGAAGCAAATTTTCAAAGCAAGTTTACTGAATTTCTTTTTATTACCAAAAATATAGAAAGTTTTAGATGGCCCCAGTGACAAAATCTACTAGTTTGTTATCCAGTAACTACTCTCTTCTCTCTTAGAAACAAAAATCCCATTTCTGAGGGACAGCTAGCTATGTGCTGAGATAAAAGACCACAACTCCCAATCTCCCTTGCAGATAGGCATGACCATGTGACTAGAGTTCTGGCCACTGAAATATAAGAGAGATTGCAGTTACTTAGTAGAGATGACATCTTAATGGGAGCTGATTCAGCAGGGGCAGATCTATTTTTTCCCGCTCGTGCTCCTTTCCTCCTTCTCTAGTTAGCCATAATGGACTGTGAACTAAAGGGAAGAATGCAAGTCACGGTAAACTATGGAGCCCAGAGGGAAGGAACCTAGGCCTTTGGTGATGATGGAGCTACCAAGCTCCTGGGAACTGCCTACTTCAGACTTCTTTCCTATGACAGCAATAAATTTCAATGTTGTTGAAGCTGCTTTACTTTAGTTTCTGTTACAGGCAGCTGAGCCCAGTCATAACTGGTAGAGAAAAGACAGACCAAGGTTGTCCTGGGAACAGAAAAAGAACAGGATTTTCACAAATTTCAAAAGTTTTTCAAAAGAGAAGGTATTAGCCAGGACAGGACCAGATCCAGAAAGGAGGCTGGGTTGAAGCCCTGGAGGCCACTTATGCATCAAAAAAGTGAAGACCAATATCTTTCCTTCCTTTATCATTCTGCCGAACAAAAGCAAAAACACTGCCTATGCCACTAACCACATATGTTAGTGCTTTGTGGAGAAAGTAAAATGTTGGGTGGAGTTTTTCTTAGATACCGGGAAAGAGCCTTCCTGGCTCATCCATATTTATCCGGTGCTTCAATACATATAGGTCTGTATGAGGGCGGCCACACGCCACCTCACGTGTTTCAGACACCAGGCAACCAGAAATGTGGGAAGAGAGCCAGACTCATGCTGCATATTAAACACGAAGGAGTATTTTACATTTCCAAATACACATGCTCCTCCTCGTTTTACAATGCGCAGAGCTCTCCTGATCTTCTGTGTTTGACAGAAATTTCTGTGTTTGACAGAAATTTCTGTGTTTGACAGAAATAGGGGTGCAAGATACTTCATTTTTTCTCCCTCTCAACCCTACTGTAAGAAAAACAACAGAAACATGTGGAAAAGGAACAACTGACATTTCATGGAGAGATATCGGGGCGCGAACTGGACTGCGCTGAACTGGGGACAGTGACATCCCGCTGGTGTCGAAGGGGACTGTGGTTATGCACATCCAGCCCATTACGACCAAGTGCAATTTGGGTTCAGTGTTGCCCAACTTCTTAATTTCTCAAGAGAAGCTATAATTTTTTATTTTTGTGTAAAACTTCATGATTTTTAAACATCAGCAATTAACTCACTTGAATACAAAAGACACTGTGGTAATGAATTGATTTGGGGAAGCTGTTTTGTAGCCTCTGCTTTAGAACAAGGGTTCCCTTTCTCAGGTGTGCCTCAGAATCCCCTGTGGACCATTTAAAAAATAAAAATAAATGTTTCAGTGTGGCATATTTATTTAAAAGGGGGGAAATTAGATACATATATAATTGTGTGTGTATAAAACAAATTCTTTAGTGTGATACATTTATTTAAAAGGGGGATATATACTTATGTATGTATGTTTCGTGTGTATGTGTGTGCACACACACGTGTGTAAGACATCTCTGGAAGAATAAACAAAAAATAGCATCAGCAGTTTTGGATGTGGGGCGCCGTGCAGCTGGGGGAAGAGACAGGAGGGGGAAATGCAATGTAAGCCTTTGGAATGTGTGGAGACTTGAACCATTAACGCATGAATGTGTTAACTTTCTCCGTGGATACACAGAAGGCGTTGCCATTTCCCCTCCGCCCTCACCAAGATTTTGCTTCAGTAGGTCTGGAATAGGGATTGAACACCTGATTTAAAAACAAGCCAGCACACAAACAAAGCAACCCCTCATAACTGATTTTGCCACTTACCCCGGTTAAGAATCTTTGCTACTGGAAGTACTACTATTGTCGCTCACATCTGCCAGTCGCCACACGTATTTGCTGGGAAGATGAGAAGGCACATACTTTAACTTGCTGACTGCTCTCAGGGAGGAAAACAGGATGCTTCCATAGCCTCGAGATCTTGAATCCAGTGGATTCAAGAGCAAAAGTTGGCCCTCATCATCCATTCTGTTCTGGCCCTGCCCTCAAGGCTACTACTGTTGGTCCAGTTCCTCACCCAAAACCATACAGAGAGAGCCTACCCGGAATGAGGGAGAAGGAAGCAAGGAAAATACCTGATGGAGGATTGTGTAGGTGAGGAAGTTGGGGCAGCCCCAAGACCTCCTGGTGACCAGCCCTGCTGGTGAGCAATCTGTCTAGCAGCTTCTCAGAAGAAGACACAGTCCAAGCCTTACAGAACACTTGGCTAGAATCACCTCTCCAGGGGTTATCTAGCAAGGTCTGGCAGCTAGTTCTGTTGTGCAGTAAGTCCTGCTCGCTTCGGCTTTTCTGAGATCGCTGGGTCATCTGATGAGTACCGGAGCTCAGGCCAGCTTGGGAAGTGGCCCCCTGGGAAACCGTCAGGAAGTTATTGCCCAGGGTGATGGGTGGGAGACTCTGCGTTCTGATTGGTGGAAGCCCCTTATGGGCCAGAGGCTTCTTTTCTGGCAAGACATATTTTGAATTCTCCGAGGTCCGCTTCTTAAAGTCAATCATAGCCACCTGATCACCAGGTTCTTCTTGGCAGTTGGTCTCTGTAATGCTGTCAAAGGTGGTGATGATGTCATCAACTTCCGAGGTGTGCTCCCCCCTGTGTCGATCCCTGCTCTGATCTTTGTGATAGGCCCTCTGCTCCTCTTTTTTGTTTTTGCAGAAGATTTGGTTGAGCATGCTGAATCGTCCCTCCTTCTTCTGGGGTCTACTGTTCTGGGAAGGAAGGGGTCGAGTAGGCTCTGTTCTATGGGGATATAAAATAACAAGGATGCCATGAGAGGATAGGAAATGGAGACAATCCCCCACCAAAAAACAAAACAAGACAAAACACCTCCCTCTGTTCCATCTGCTTGAGAAGGTTGTCTGAGGTCATCCAAAGACACCCCAAAGCTGACTCAAGTCAAAGGCGATGTGGAGGAACTTGCAACACCCTTTGTCTCTCCCTTCTTTGCCATAGTCACTTCTCAACCCAGGTATTTCTTAGATTCCTCTTAGCTCCTCAGGAGCTGTCCCTTCAAAATTTACCTCTAGAAAATCTATTTTCACCAAGGGATAACCTAAGCTGAAAATAGCTTAACACGCTACTGTTCTCACTTCTCAAAGACAGTCAGTAGGAGTGTGAGTTTTAAGTCACAGAGATGAAGGCCAAGCGTGAGCTGAGGCTTCAGGTAGTGGAAGCATGGTGTGCTTGTAGGTAGGGGTGGGGGAAGTGTGGTTTCAGGCTTTCTCTGCAAGGGATCCCAGCAGATCTGGGCAGAGCTCAAACATTATCTACTTTAGGAAGAGGGCTTGTTTTATGCTATCTGGACGTTCTTCGCTTCCTTTTCAGTTTTTACTAAATGTCTTATTGAGAAAATACTTTTTAAAAAAGTCTACTAAAGGAAAGCAAGGGAAGAAGCTTTTGTCTGGGCTTCAGCTGCTCAAGAGGAAGTGTGTATGCCAGAGATCGGGCGTGGCAACAGAAGCAAAGTGAGCAATGCCCAGTGGGCAGGCAAATACTAAAGAAAAAAAAAAGTTGTCCGGCTGGCTCCTCTTCTGTAGAGAGTTTCCCTGAGGCACCATTCCGTTTTTGTTCCTTGGAAAATTCTGTTATTCTCTTGAGGCCACAACTGACTTAGTGCTTTTCTTTGGTATGAGTTAATGATGAAACCTGACCCATGTGTGTGTCCTAAAAGCCACACTGTAACATTACTTTTCGGAGTGAGATACTGTAATCTGTGATCTGAAAAACATCACCCCTGCATGTTTTTCTTTACAGGTCACACAATGTGTAATTGGATCTTTACTTCTATGATGTATTTCTATCTTCCTTCTTTCACCTTCCACTAGGCTTGCTGAACTAGTGAACACAATTTCTGGACCCCCGATATTACCAGAGAGAGCCCCCGGGGATTTCTAAAGTTCTTGCAAGTTGACCTCTAGAGAATATGCCTCTTTGTGAATTTATCCTACCTTCTACAATCTCTCCTCCTGTTACAGGTTGTGATTTAGGCCAGTGGGGTCTCAGAGTGTGGGACCCCTAATACTCTTCAGGGGTTCCATGAGGTTAAAACCATATTCATAATAATATCAAGATGTCTTTTATACTGTGCTGCTTTTTGCACCAAGGGTACAACAGAGATAGTGGGTGAAAATAGTGGGCTCCTTGGTACAAATCAAGACAGTAGCATCAAGTGACTTATATTAAAAAAAAATCATCATTTAACTTATTAATGTCCAGCAAAAGTGATTAATTTTGTTAAATATTAACCTTTGAATATACATTTTTTGACAAAACAGGAAATGCTCATAAGCAATTCCACTATATAAATGAAGTATGACAGTTGTCTTGAGGCAAAACACTTGTGTAATTGTTTGAGTTGCCAGCTATTCCAGACACTTTTATTTTTCACAGAACACCATTTTTATGACTCATAGACAAACTATGGTTATTTGGAGTTGGCTATTTACAGAAATTTTCTCAAAAATGAGTAAAATAAGCCTGCCATTTCAAGGTAAACAATTGACAGTAATTGCTGCCGATGACAAAAGCCCAGTTTTTAAGGAAAAATCAGAATTGTAAAAAACCTGTATGCATGCTGTAAGCTTGACAGCTTCCTGATACATAAAAGCTTTTATGATAAGATCAGTGGTGATATTAACAAATGTGATTTTTATAAAAATTATATAATGAAATGTGTCATTTGGAAGATATTCACAACTAATGGAATCAGTATTTTCCAAATGACGGGAGCAAGATGTTATGAAGTCATGCATGGGTATAAAACCCATTTAAAGTGCAAGATAGACTAATGGGTTTTGATACAACAGAGTATAAAAATTTCATTGATATGCTGATAGTCCACACTGCAACTAAACTTTAGGAAACTAACACTTGTCAAGTTTTGGTGTAATATCAAAGGAAAAAGTATCCACAATTATCTCGAAATGCCACTGAAATATCCTCTTCTCCAACTACATGTATATGCCAAGCCAGATTTTTTTTTCAGACACTTGAATCAAAACAAAGCATTGCAATAGATGGAAGGCAGGAGCAGATATGGGAATCCAGCTGTATTCTATCAGGCTTCTGTTAAGATACCAAGAAATCTGCAAAACAATGTGGAGCTTGGCTATTCTTCTCATTATAACTTGTTTTTGGTTTCAGAGAATAGGCTATGTTTAACTAAAAACATGACATTTATATCAACGCATAAATGTAATGGGGTTATTATTGCTTTACATGAATAACTAACTAAATATTTTATTAAAAATTTATTTTAATTTCTAATGCCATAAATGTCGATAGGTGTAACTCACGTCCACAAAAGCTCTCTGGGGTTTCCCATTTTTGGAAGTGCAAAAGGGTCCTGAGAACAAAAAGTTTGAGGATTGTTGATCATGGAAAAAAGAAGAGGAAGAGACCATGGCATAAAGGAAAGAAGAAAGGGAGAAGAAAGAAAGGAGAGATGCCAGTCCAGTGGGTGTTGGGGCTGATGGATTCGGGCTCCCGACTATCACTTTGCTCCACTGAGTTGAGAACGTGTCACCCTCTGTTATACAATGGCAAATACCATATTAAGGTAGCACTGGCCTGGTGCATTAGCAACTTCCACAATTACGACGGATTCTGTACAGTGCTGAGAGGAAGAAAACGAGTGCCTGCTGGTGCCCTCACCTGCTCTCCTGGGAGAGGAGTCTGACGCAGGCCGCGTGGCCGCAGTACCGGGCGTAGGCCAGGGGCGTGCTCTCCTTGGTGTCCCGTAGGTTGCTGTCCATGCCCAGCTCCAGCAGTGACTGGACACAATCTGCCTTCCCTGCAGCTGCAGCCCAGTGCAGTGGGGTCCTGGGGGACCACAGGGGAACAACACAAGGGTCAGAGCACAGACATGGCCCAGGTTGCTTAGCCGGCGACAGCTCCTGTTCGAAGTCTGGGCCCGGCCTGATACACGGGTTGTGATGCACTCCATGGTAGTGCTAAATATTAGATGGGGCTTCAGGATGATGGTGTGCCCGTCGGAGCCTGTCCTCTAGTTCTAAGCATTCCCTGGCCTTCTGCCTTCTCTGGCCTTCCTGAGAATGTCCTAGAAGAGGAAGTAGTGGGTCAAAGGCTATGGCTAATTTTCAGGCTCTTTATACATAGGGCCAAACTGTCTTCTAAGAACACTGACTCGGGGCGCCTAGGTGGCTCAGTGGGTTAAAGCCTCTGCTTTCGGCTCAGGTCATGATCTCAGGGTCCTGGGATCGAGTCCCGCGTCGGGCTCTCTGCTCGGCAGGGAGCCTGCTTCCTCCTCTCTCTCTGCCTGCCTCTCTGCCTCCTTGTGATCTCTCTTCCTCTGTGAAATAAATAAATAAAATCTTTAAAAAAAAAAAATAAGAACACTGACTCAATTTAGCCACCTACCAGCTGGGTCCCTATTCCTTCCCTAAACTGTTATCAGCGCCTTTAAAAATCTCTGCCAGTTTGGTAGGCGAAATGATACTTCAGTGTTGTTTTCTTTTGCATTTCTTTAATAGTGAGGTTGAAATTTTGAAATACATTTCTGTCATTTGAGTCTCCTCACTGAAATGACTCTTAATGCCTCTTGGCTCTTTTTCTGTTAGATTTTTAGTTTTTATGTGGGCTCTCTATGTAGTAAAGGTATCAATCTTTTTGTAAACATTTTAATTTGTTACTTGACTTAATTTTTTAGTGATTTCCATAAAATTAAAAAAAACACATTTAATTATCTTTTCACTTTTGTTTCTTTCATAACTTTATGCTTAGAAAGCCCTCCATCAGCCAGAGGGTAGGTATATGTTCGCCAGTATCTAAGCCTTTATTAAATTGTACAACTAGTATTTTCTTAGGAAAAGAAACCAAGAGGCTGGCAGAAAATACCTAAATTTATAAATTGGCCCTGGGAAAGGCTCAGTCCTGAGGCAGGAAAAGAGAGCATGGACAGCTTCTCCTTGGCTCTGTGGTGGGGCCTCAACCTTGGGTGGAAGGGCAGCCAAGTGGCCTCTCAGACATGGAGGCAGCTGAGGGCCTCAACAGAGAAGGGCTCAGCTGGGGCTATCTGTGAAGGTACATGAGCATTAATATTTACAGAGTGGCCTTGTCCCCAGTGTGGCCAGGGTCCCGAGGTATGGATTGTATCTCTGTCAATCAGGCATCCCTCACCTCAGGTGACGCTGGGCAGCAATTTGAGACCATGGTTTTTTTTCTCAATGTAGTGATCCATCACAGTGCTTATTTGAATATGCGACAGATGTGATTAATTCCACTCTACGTGAGAGAGGTCTCCAGGCAATATTTATTATGAAATAGGATGCGGCAACCTGCCAGATTATGCCATCCTGTTGAGAGGATATACTGCTAATAAATTCGGTAGATGAAGGGTTGGACATCAATTTCATCAGGTTTACTAACACATGACAACCCACTTTGGAGCAGCTTGAAATATTTCTTCACAACAAGGGCGAGGACTGACTGTTTTAATTCTTCGGACTACCAACGTGGGAAAAGACATCCAGAAGAACAGGGGGAAACTGAGATTGTTTTTCAGAAAAACAAGGGGAGTATATAGACAGCTCCTAACTAATACACACAGAGTCTTTGTGGGCAATCTGTAGGATCCAATTTCAAGTGATCTCAGCTGTAATTCCTTTCTTATCTCTAAACTTCCTGCAAACACAGCAGCATGGGTTCAGCCAGCACAGTGCAGAGTTGGGAGGGTCAGAGCCCATCATCAGAAGAAATTCATTTGAGATGGCTGAGGAGGTAGTCTCTGAATGGCAGGAAATGATGGCTCTAATCATGAAGCATTGGTTGAGGTATCAGCAGCTATGGAATGATTTATAGGCCATGTAAGCATTCCCTAGAGAATTCCCAGAAACATGTAGGGATGGGAACTTGACAGAAGACTGTCTTTTCTGAAGATAAATGGGTTGGGTATTAAAGTCTGACCCAACAGGCTGATGAAACTTGGGACATTTATGCTACATAAGCTACTTCTTGGTCACGTGTTCTGTGCCATCAATCTTAGGCTAATTTACACCATGTTTTAAATATCACAGATCTGTAAAACTGTAATATCTAGGAGGACTAGGACCCCCTCTTTTTTTTTTAATCACTGCCTCTTTTTACCCTTTTAAATCACTGCCTTCTTTTTCTTCCCTTTTTTTTCAAACACTTTCTCTCTGCTAAGAAAAAATCAGTTACTACAAATGCTTAAGGCACTTACACCTATGAAAATTTTGAAAAAATTCTACTACTAAGACGAGCTCGCAGTTTCAGTATGAAGGCACAGCTGCACAAATCAGGAAACGTGAAACAAAACGAAGGGCAGGCTCTGTCAGCGCGGGCAACCTGTGAGCTGAGCTTAGGAGCAGGAACTAGATTCTCCTTGAGATGGTACTTCAATTTAAACTCTCCTCGGCCATTATCATAATTTTGTACCTTTTTTCTCTGCTTGGTTTTCTCTGCGTGGCTTTACTTTCTTCCCTGAAGCTTGTGGAACTGGCTTTTCTTTGCTAAGTATATGAACTAAGTACTAAGTGGTTCTAAAAGTACTCTGAATTAGGCAAACTTTTCTCCAGTCCTCCTTTCTTCAATGGGTAGCTTTTTTTGCCTTCTGGATCATTCCCCTTTTCTGTTCATGTAACTTTAGTCCTGCTACTACTGTCTTACCTGCTCAGGATCAACATCTGCTCTTAGGAAAAGATCTACTTTCAATGCTCTATACTTTAATTTTAATCACAGTCATCATGTTAACCACAGCAGCTCCGGAGACTCAGAGGCAACCCAAGCTTTTTCCCGTGTTACAAGGATTCAGATATCAGGAGTAGGAGGTGCTTCCTGGAGTTTATCTGAAGTTAGGATAAATAGGTGGCTAATGTTGCAAGAGGGTTAAAAAACAAAACAAAACAACCCACACATGGTGTGTAAGCCTTTTACTTATTTTCAATAGTTCTGTTTGTTGTTACATTATTCTTGTATTTCCACTGAGTCAATGCTTAACCAAAAGAAAGATTAGATAAACAATGTAATTGAAAAGCTCTGAATAGTTGATTATGGAAGAAAAGCAATGTGGACGAAAAGTTCTGTTTGGAAGAGGAGGGTACAAGTCTTTCTTTAATTGCTAACTACCTCTGAGATAAGTCTCTTCCCCTTTCCTGGATCCAGCTTCCTTTTCTATGCCAATGTATTTTTAATGAGTGGGGGAAAAGGCTTGATAAAATCCTATCTGGTTCTGAATACAAAACCTCTATTATGCTCTTGTCTGGATAACCAGAACTTGTTGATTTTATAACATAATCCAGGAAGGAAGAAAAAAATAAGACTTACTGTTAAGAATAAAAAAGAACGTATAGCAGGAAGTTGACATACAGAGAGCCTTCTGAGAACGTTTAGCAAAAGTGGAAAATCTGACAATACTGTACAGTCACAGCGTTTCTCTCCATAACAATGATTTTTCCTGCCCTGACTAAAATAGAGCAGTTTTTATTGTCACCAGCACATGTGTAAACATTACTGGCAGTGAAGCTATAGTCATATAGGATAACCCCTTAACCATGTCCTTTATTTTAAGATTAACTTTCAGAGAAGATGACTGGTAGTCCCCAACACGTCCTGAGTTGCCCCGAATACCTGTCATCCACATCCAGAGCCTGCAGGTTACACTCAGGCACTCTTGCCAGTTCATTAATGATGTCACTGAAGCCCGCTGCTGCAGCGATGTGCACACACGTCTTCCCACTCTCGTCGTCGTAGTTGATGATGGACGGCCCTTGGTGGTGGCTCAGGATGATGGAACACAGAATTCGGTTTCCACTCTGGGGAAGAGAGGTCAGAGGGAGCTCATTAGGTCCAGCCCCGGGCTCTTCCCTGTCTATGTACGTTGAGATAAAATACACAAAGGGGAAAACAAATGCAAAAGAAAAGGAAAAAGAAAAAGGGAAGTAAACACATTTTATCAAACCCTCCAACACATTCCCTCTTGTGACTGCCAGGATTTCTGTTTCCCAGAAGAGCTCACTTGTCTTCTATGATTAGCCCACTAAGAAAGACTTCAGTTATATACAAGAATCTTAGACTGACATTGGAGCTGACCCATGCAGGGGCTACCCACACAGCCACCTGCTGCTCAGATCTCTGTGCTTTCTTTCCCTGACTGTGGCAGAGGCTGACCCTTGAGAAGCTGGAAGAGTGAATTCTCATGTTAACAAAATGACCATGAGAAGTACTCACTGGTGGCGTAATGATGAGCAAGATGATCCGTAATGGTCAAATGACTACAAATCACATGAAATTTAATCTCCAAAAATCCTTGGTGAAAGGAAATGGATCATAATTAAGTAGCTAATCAATAAAGAAATAAACAAATATGAGAAAGAACTTTAGGCAACCATATAAATTGGGTCTGTCCCTCCATGTAGATCTACAATAAACTTTTTATCTTATCTTTGAAGGGAGGCTATTGTACACTTTTTTTTGGTAACCTGTCCCAGCCTTAAAAGCCACCAATTTTTCCTGGAGGGTGTTCTGTATTTCTTCAGCTTGCACAAATAGGTGAGTTACATCTGTGCTTATTACTGGTATTGAATACCTTCTATTGACCTGAAAAATCAAAAAAACATTGCACAAGCGTTTGCAACATAAGATGACAATAAATCTTCAGGGGTGAATGAAAAAAATTCTCATTTTATATCATAAAGTCTTATATTTCAGATTTCTCCTGTTATCTCTAGAAAGATCATAAGACAATCCAAATAATTCATTAGCATTTTAATTTTCTCAGTGAATCCACAGACAACTCCACGGACTAGGACTTATGGATGGAATGGAGGTCCCACGGAGGCATGCAGAGCCAAGTTAAGGAAATGGGAGAGGCAAGTTATTATTCTGGAAGCCCAGCATTGGGCCACATGTTACGGTCATAGACCCGGGCAAGAGAGTTGGATTTTTAAAAAGCTGCAATTCTGATAGCTCCAAACGCTGTTCAACGTCTACCTACTGATACATTTTTCCATGTAAAATTTCCTGTTGATCTTCTTCCTGCTTTGTTACCCTGTTTATGTGACCCCAAGGTTGCATTCTAGAACTTGAGTCAGTTTTCACAATTCCATGGAACAGCACTCATTCATTTCACCTTTCCTCTTCCTTTCCCTCCCTTGTCTCTGTTTGCACTCTGGGCTCTCTGGCTCTCCGGATTTCCCATGACTCAGCTTGCTGCTGGCTTCACAATGAGCCATTACACTGTGAACCCTGGGGTGTGCTTCCAGTGCATGAGGGGACAGACAGGGGCTGACACCACCTCCTGCAGGAACGAGGGTAGGGAACCCTCACAGCTCTCAGGAAGAGTGCTGAGCGGGTGTTAAACACTACAGCCAGGGCCAGATAAACATGTGTGGGGCTCAGGGCAAAATGAAAGTGTGGAGCCCACTATTTACACGGCAGGGAACAAGCTTATTCCTTTCTTCTTGGTGTCTTTTTCCTCCCAAATGCCCTTTTGTCTTCAATTTTCCAGGGAACTTCTCTGTCTCTACACCTAGTTACACAACATTATCACTCTATCTCCTTTTCTCTGATAAGACGAGACTCCCAGGAATAATGGGGAAAGCAGTCTTTACCGAGTGAACAGTGTGTGCCTGGCCCTGTTCCAGGCATTTTCGCATACCAGTTCATTTCATCCCGGCAACAACCCCGTGGGGTAGATCCTTCTCTGGTCCCCATTTCGTGGAGCAGAATATGGCGGCACACAGGGGTTAAGTAACTTGCCCAGGGTGAGAGCCAAGAAGTGACATAGCAGGAGAGACAGCCTGTCTGCAGAGCCTTTGTGCCTCATGGCTACACCATTCTGTCTCTGATAAAAAGAACCCTGTCTGTTTATTTGATTCTTCATGTTCATACTAGAGAAACGAAAGCAAAAAAGTCCTGTTTAGGCTGCAACAGCAGTAGCAAGGATGTGTGCCTGGCCAAATGAGATCTTTTTCAGAGTGAAACATGAGGCCTTTAAAAGCCTCTGCTCTGAGGGTTGCCATGGTGCACCCTCAGAGGAATCTGAGGGGCCTGAGAGAGCACTAGGCTGTGAGCTGGGGCCTTGGCTCACTGGTTTCCTGGTAACAGCATTTCTTTCCCGGCAAGCTGGCTGTGTCAGGCGAAGGTAGGCTCCAGGCCTGGGAGGCCAGAGAGGGTCACAGAGACCCAGAAGCACCAGGACAGAAGGAATGGGATGGCGTGGGGAAGAGCCCTCAGGGAGAATGGAGAGTGGGTTTCCACTTGGGAGAAATGTCATTAAACAGGAGGAGCAGCAATACTGTACAGGTCCTATTCCTACGGAGCTCTGGAGCTCTGCACTGGATGACCAGATGAGGATTGTGGATTTCTTTGTTTCTGTCATATTTGTTCTGTTTCTGTTCATGGATAATTCATAAAGTTGCCCTCATGTGCTCTGAAAACTTCTGGGAACTACTGAGAGTTAATCATTGTCACGTTACACCTCATGAGGGAGGGTTCATATGAAACCTTGTGTGATATAATGATTTGTAAGAAATATATATACGGCCATTCAGATTCCTGAAAACACTTCAGAGCCATACAGGTGAAATGGGTGTCCTGTTATTAAAAGAAGGTGACTTTTGGACCACCCGCCCCCAGAGGACCAACCATGTGATTAGAGTGTTGGAGCTGTAAGTACCCCCACCCAAAGCCTCCAGGGAGTGGAGAGGAGCTAGAGGTTGAATCAGCCCATCGCCCACGACTTAGTTAATCGTGACAGTGTAGTGAAGCCTCCATAAAAACCCAAGAGGGCAATATTCAGGCTTTTCTCAGAGAACTTCCATGCTTGCAGACCTGGAAGGTTTCCATGTGCTACCAAGCCAGACCCCAAAATCAGTGAGGACAGAAACTCCTTTCTTTGGGACCTCACCTTATGTATCCCTTTAACTGGCTGTTGATTCCTATGCTTTATCATATCCTTTCATAAAATGGTAAATGTTAGTGTTTCCCTGAGTTCTGTGAGCTGCTCCAGCAAATTAATTGAATCTGAGGAGGAGGTCATTGGAACTTCCAACCTGTAGCTGGTCAGTCAGAAGCACAGGTAACAGCCTGGAGCTTGAGGCTGGCATCCGAAGTGGGGAGCGAGGTGCAGCCTTGTAGGACTGAGCCCTTCCTGTGGAACCTGGTGCCACCTCCAGAGAGACAGTGTCAGAATTGACGTGAATTTGCAAACATTCTTTTTTTTTTTTTAAAGATTTTATTTATTCATTTGACACAGAGAGAGAGATTACAGAGTAGGCAGAGAGGCAGGCAGAGAGAGAGGAGAGAGGAGGAAGCAGGCTCCCTGCTGAGCAGAGAGCCCGATGTGGGCCTCGATCCCAGGACCCTGGGATCATGACCTGAGCCGAAGGCAGCGGCTTTAACCCACTGAGCCACCCAGGCACCCTGCAAACATTCTTAAAGACCTTGCCGCCCCACCCCCATGCACAAAAGTTGAACTAATGTATAATAATTTTGCCGCAGGCAGACTGCTAAAAAACAAGATTCCAATGCTCTGACTGTAGATGCTTTTTATTCTAGGAGACCATCCAAAGGGTTTTAGTGGGAGATTTAGGACTACTCAGTTATTTGCTAACACATGTCTGGGGAATTAGTGCTATCTGGCTGCTTCTTAGAGGAAGCTCCAACCTCCTTCCTTCTCTTGGAAGCAGTGGCCCATTTGCATCACTTGTCGCATGACCATGACCAGATAAATGGGCGGCTAGGATTTTAGGTCATAAGCCAGAGCCAGATGCATCAGGCTAGGAATGCAGCTATGAGGGAACATCTAAGTCTACACCAGGTGACCATTTGAAAGTTGAGAACCTGGGGCCAACCAGATAAAAAAGGTACCTAATAGCCTGAAGTCTGAACCATCTTCATGGTTACAGCTTTACTGCTTGGCCTGACTCCAGAGGCCACTGTACCCCAAAGCTTGGGGCTGACTGCCCTGGAGAGCTAGGGCAAGACAGAAATCGGGGGGATGGGGCATGAGGCATGCTGACTCTCAGCTGCTGAGCTACATCATTTCATAGGTTCTCTAATATGGTAGGAAAAAAAAAATCTTCTTTCTTGCTGTGTTAGTATGTAGAAAGGGGCTGAATTCTGCTTCTGGCTGTCTGACGAGATGAGGATCTCTAGGAGAGCCCTATCTTGTCCTTGCTACATGTCTGACTGGGAATCCTTCTGCTGAAATGAAGCCTAGCAAAGAGTCGCTCTCAATAAATATTTGTTGAACAATAAATAAATAAGTGAGTAAAACACGCCGGATGAACTTTGAAAAAAGCCAAAGAGAATATCCATTCCTTTTTAACCTCTCTCTCTTCTCCTCATTATCTTCCCCCTTTTACTCTTTTCACTTCTTTTTTCATTTGTATTCACTCTTAGGTGAGTCCCTGTTATCTTCTCCTTCTACTGCACCCTTTTCCTCTCTGTAATGAAGAGGTGGCGAGCTGACCCGTGTGGCCACTTAAACTTAGGTTGTCCCTCAAGCCTGCAATTTCCTAAGTGGGTCGGCCTTTGCTGCCAGGGTATGGATTTCACAAACTTGACTTTCTTTTTGTTTACTTTAGGCTTAGTGGCTTTGTAGTTCTCCTCTTATCAAGCACTGGGAGATATGCCTGGGTACCTGTGTGGGTGCTGAGGGTCCTTGCTCCAAGGACAACCTCCGGTGCACTAGTTTCTTTACCTGTGAACCGGATGGTGGGACTAAATGAATTAATATGGTTCCTTCTAGCTCTAAGATTCTTTCACCTTATGAACTAGACCCACTGGTATATGACATTTATCCATTCTCACTCTGAATATATTCAGGGTAAAAGTATATTTATAAGATTTTGACACAGTCCATAAGGTTGACCACAGATCTCCAACACAGGAAGGAGGAGGATTCCATACTGGACAAAACCACCAGTCTCAAGCACTAGAGGCTTAAAGATTATATTAAAAAGCTCAGAGAGAGAGAGAGAGAGAGAGAGAGAGAGAGTGTGTGTTTAATTTCCTTAACCACATAACCACATACTAAATGAAAAAACATGAAATAGTTGTTTTATTTTAGTGCAGTTCTTTCCTTTCTACCCTCCCTTAAAAAATGCATGGGAAAAAAAAGTACTTCTAAGGAAGATTCCAAAGAAACACATCTAGTAAGCAGAGGAGGGAGCTAGTGGTGAGATCTCAGGGGCACTAGATACCTGCTCCCCTCATTGACCTGCCATCACATCTATTCTAGAATTCCTACCATTAGAAAAACCTCTCTGGTATGAAGGCATTACTCTCCTGCAAGTCTCAGATGAGCTAACAAATGGTGTTCTACAAAGAGAACTCAGTAAGCCATTAATCTTGTTGATTTGAGATGGGTAAATTTATTGGATTGAATTCAATGAACACCTCTTTGCGGAACTAAGATTCACAAAGATCCATTCTGGGTCTGGAGAGACATCTACATGAATAAGGTATATTGTCCTTAAGCATACAGTCTGGAAGGAAAGAATCAGCCAACCCACTGCTTGCAACACCAGTCCTAGACATAAGAAAGTACTACATGGGCAACTCAAAGGGAACAATTCTGAAAGGGAATTCAACAAAGAAGGTGGCATTCAGTTGGGTCTTCAAGAATAAGAAGGTATAAGCAGAAATTCTTCACGTGGAAGGGATGATGTGGGGAGTTCAAGAAGAGTTTCATCAAAACAGAAGAGGATGATTAAGGTGGAGACAGAATGAATCTCTGTGATGTATTGGAGGGATCATTCGTATTTCGGTGTGATTGGAGTAAAGTCTATATGGGCTGAAGAGGAGAGGTCAGGGAGTGGGTGGGGACTAGGGAGTGGTTGTTTACAACAGAAGGCACTAGCCCAGGGAGTCTGTTCTGTACCAAAAAATGGAACTTGTTGAAGGTTTTTGAGCCAAGGACCAACAGTGACCATAATAACTATTTTGGTAGGATAACAGTTGTGTTCATATATTCCTTTGGGATTTGTAGAAAGAGCCCTTGGTGGCAATGTGAGAATAGAAGGGACAAAGAAAGGGCTGAAAGTAGGAATACAGATACCAAAACTGTTCAGATGAGAGGTGGTAGAAGATTGATCTAAGGAAATGACAGTAGGTGTGCAAAATTCTCTCCATTTGCTCTTCCAGGTTTACTCTCCCATTTTTTTCCCATCCTGCTCCCATCTTTTTCCCTTCTGCTCTTCCCTTTAGCCTATATGAATTGCATCAAATGGGCTCCCTTGCCCTATAGCTGGTTGGGTTCGGCCAATGAGTGACACTGACTGGAGATGGGTGTACGAGGACAGAGATTGGGGTGTTTATCATTCATTTCTCTCTTTGCCAGGCCACGGTTTGGTCATTCCAGCAAAGGCTACAACTATTGTCCTGGGCCCTCTCTTACAGCTCAAGCTTTTGCTGTGTCTGGTAACCACCCCCTCCCGTGCTCTCTTAGACCCAGATGCCCTAATGGCAACCTGCTGTGGTATGTGAATAGCCTCTTCAGGAATCCCTGCCCAATTTATCGCATCACAACTGGACTGTTTTCTGCTGTGACCCTGACCTGTACAGTGGGGATAGAAAGATGACGGAGATGTGAGAGCTAAGGAGGTAGAACTGAGGGGTCCTGATAACCAACTAGACACAGAGGCTGATGAGGAAGGAGTGTGGACCATGCAAAGTCCTTTGGCGCGGGCTACTAGGAGGACAGGAATGTGATGGGAAGGGAAGACCACAGGTTAAGTTTGGACATGTCCAGTTTGAAGTGTCTGGGAAATGATGTGGAGATGCCAAGGGGAGCTAGAAATGTGAGTCCAGAGTTTCAGAGAGAGAGGTTAGATTTGAGAATCTTCTGAATAGAACAATAGTTTATGGGATGGGCTTTCTGAGGAAGAGAGAAAGAAAAAGACTAGGGACTGAACTTCTGCAGGGTCTCCTGGGCAGACAGGGGAGGTAAATGAGGGCAACGGGCCCACAGGAGGGTATCACCAGCTACCAAGACACCCAAGAGATGGGGCAGGAGCTCAACCCCCAAATCACTTCATGGGCCTAATGTTTCCAATCTTTCCTGCCTTGGTTACCTGGGTGAAATACAGAGGCTTTATTATTTTAAAGTGCTATAGCTTTAAACATGGGCTCATATGGTCCAAGAGAAAAGCAGGAAGTTTGGGGAAAGGAATAAATGACAACGGGAAATAGACTCATTCATGTGGAAAAACTGTAAAAGGAGCACAATGCTGGTCCTGTGCTATAAATGAACCAGAAGGCTAAAGGAGGCAAGTGTAATCATGGTTTCGGCTGACATTTGGAATTACCCTTAGTCTGCTTTGCAGATTAAAGGGCAGGACACGCCACTTCTGAATTTTACTGCTAACCACAAGGACAGAGAGGGTGCATGGTTCTCCTACAAGTGTGATTCTGCACCTTTTTGAGGTAGTCACTGATCCTCACTGAGGGAGGAATTGAAGAAAGTTGTGGATGACTTCTTCAGAAAAATGTTTGCTAACGTATTCACATGCTCACACATAGCATATTTCATACAGTCACAGGGATTTTAGAAGGGACCTGTCTTGTTAATCCTTTTTACCCCCAATGCCAGATACACAGTAGGTGCTCAAGAAATATATATTAAGCAATTGAGTAAATAAATGAATGATGCAGGATGCTTATACCAAATCATGATCAAAATGCAAATATCTGAGGTAGGAGAAGATAAGGTTTTAGCACCCATTAACATGAATTCATTTATCAGAGCAGTTTTCAACCCTCCATGCACAGTACAATCTCCTGCGGTGAAGGGAAGTTTTAAAAAATATGGATGCCTGGGCTCTACCCCAGAACGACTGGCTGAAAATCCAAGGTGTGGGGCCTGTGTATCAATAATGCTTAAACACTCTTTAGATGATTTTAAAGTGCAGACAGGACTGAAATCAATGTAGCAGGTTAAATGCCCTATCATTTGGTAGAGAGAAAGAATAAGATGTGGGTATGATAGTTAAGCTGTTATGGAGGAAATCAGCAACCATAACAAAAGGTTATCTATTCTAATTACCTAGCACATTACATGTTGTGGTCATATGCACACTCTCATTCATACCCCAAAGACACACTGACAGTTAAGCCAAGAGGGATTGGTGATTTTTCTCAGATCAAAACTAGGTCTGTCGGGTGCCTGGGTGGCTCAGTGGGTTGAAGCCTCTGCTTTCGGCTCAGGTCATGATCTCAGGGTCCTGGGATCGAGGCCGCATAGGGCTCCCTGCTCAGCAGGGAGCCTGCTTCCCCGTCTCTCTCTGCCTGCCTCTCTGCCTCCTTGTGATCTCTCTCCCTTTGTGAAATAAATAAATAAAATCTTAAAAAAGGTCTGTCAATGCAAACAGATTTTCTGAGTTGAGTACTGGGTATTCTTTTCATTTTGCCAAACGGCCTCCTTGAGGATAAGAGCAGGGGTTCCAACCCCCAAAGAGTCCAAATCAGAAAGGTCAGGAGTGGGGTGGGAACCTCTCATTTTACAAGCACTGTGGCTGATTCCATTGCAAGGCCGGGACTAGAGCAGCAGCTCTAAACTGGGGGGTGGGGTGGAGGAAGTGGGAGCAGAGATGTGAGCCCCATCCCAGATCTGTGGAGTCAGAATGCCAGGGTGATGTGGGTGAATACTGGAAAAGCTCGATTTGGATACCACTCCCACCTCAGCTGAGCACCCGCACACATGGTTGCCCGGCCAGAGGACCGGGCCTGGGCAGGGACTGGCATGAGGGGGCGGGGTGGGAGATTAGATACTGAAAGTATGTAGGAGGATGCTACAGCAGGTGGGGAGGACAAAACAAGTTTTGCTCACTTCACAGTTTTGCCCCGGGCTCGTCTTGGTACAGAGTAACTGGAGCCAAAGTTGGAGTTAAAAAACCAGAGCAGTTTCCAAATCACTTCTGTTTCAATTTTACCTCGGTCCTGAAAGTGCCAGGTGCCCGTCTCTGGCATGCTCGGCACGTGAAAGTACTGGGTGAAACCGCCAGCACAGCAGGCAGAAACGCCCTCTCACAAGCGTCCCGGCAGCAGCTCAGCAAGGGAGCCTTGACCGGGCTGATGAAGGGGAGCAGTGTCTCTGCTTGGGTAGCAAAAGACAGAATGGGCTGGCAACTTTGTTGAAACGATTCATAGTACTACTCTCCTCTGAAGGACAGAGTACGTGACTTTGATTTAATCTATTCCTCTAAAACAGAAAGCACGTCAATAATGTCAGCTATAGGCAATCTTTCACCTTATCCTCACCTTCCCCCTCTTTGGGCTATAGACCTCTTGGGCCTATTCTGATTTCTTTGGTCATGTGTTTTAAGATAGACTCCCTTTTGTGATCACGGGATAGTATTAAGGGGCATGATTATCATTGCTCAGCCCAGAACTCAGGGTCACCTGGAATAACTCCGCTTTGGAGGATTTGGAAGAAGAGAGTTATGGTCAAAAGACTTTGAAGGGATTTTCCTAATAAAACTTTGAAGGTTTGTCCTGGTGCACCATGAGCTACTTAGCAAGCATGCGGATGGAGAGAGAAATAGAGCAAGCAAGTGTGTATGTGTGCACACGAGTATGTGTGTGTGTGTTTACCAGCCAAAGCAGGCTCTCTTCCCCCTCTGTATCTTGGCGGGGTTTCTTCTCCACAACTGATGTACCCAAATCCTCCAAAGTGACAGGTTTGCTGTCATCCTTTGGATCTGAAGGGACGGGAGGAGGGCAGTGTGAATCTTTCTTGCTCTAGCACACATAAAACCTCCATATCAGTGCAGTGGCTGCACATTTGATAGTTCCATCTTTCAGGTCTGACAAACTCAGAGAACTTGTAACATTGCTTTATACCATCTAAACTTGAGACAAGTTTACTGGTCAATTTCTCACCTGGACTGCCCAGTGGAGAGCTGTTTTAAAGTCTTTATCCACAAGAGTGGGGTCTGCTCCCTTCTTCAGCAGCATTTGAGTATGTTGAGGCTGGTTGTGGAAAGCTGCCCAGTGGAGTGGTGTCATTCCCTACAAAACCACAGTCAGAAAGAGGAGAGGTGAGCACAGGCTATCGGGAAGGAAAATGGAGCTCATACTTTCTCCCCAGATCCAAGGGCCATCACCAGACACATTGGTTGCTGCCTGTCAGTTCAATCACTCCTTAAGCCATTCGGTCAACAGATATTTACTGAGGGTCTGCTTTGTGCCAGGAAAACAGGGATGGAGAATACTACAGAGAATTAGGTAAATAAGATCCTTGCCCTTCATGGGAACTGCTGTGTGGTAGAGGAAGGCAGACAACGAATGAAAATGAGCAAAAGAATTTTCCAGATTGTTCAGTGCTACAAAGAATGCATATCGGGTGGTTCGAGAGAGTAATTGCAGGCTTAGTGACTGTTCTACATGGCCTCTATGAGCCAGGCCAGGGGAACAGAGCAGCAAGCGCCAAGCCACAGAGGCAACCACTTGTGACTGGGGTCACGCTAAGCTGCCATATCCCACCCACAGGAGGAGGGACATTGTTTTACTACAGTATCCCCAGTGGCTACAACAGACACTAGATAAAAAGATGTTGAATGAAAGAATGAATGGAGAGGGAGAGAGAACCATGTGAAATAAATCTGGAGGGAGGCTGGGCTGATCCTGGGATGTGGGATGGGGAATACAAACTCTGTAGAAAGCATTTAGATTTTATTCTAAAGTCAGTGGAAAGAGAGTAAAGGGTTTTAAGAGAATGTTGACATGATCTGATTTACACTGTTTAAAAGAAATCACTCTGTGGCAGCTTGGATGAGTCCATCTGGTGAATCTGAGCTTCTTTCAGAGCTTGAAGTCACATGCTTTAGGCACCATTTAATAATATAATGAGCTTATGCTAGGAAAAGTAACCATGAGGACCAGTATTATTTGGGAGTGTACCATGAAAAGATGGCCTCTTCTCTTTGCCCACACTCAATTACACAAAATATCTCTGAAATGACTCTAGATTAAGATGCTTGGTAAAGGGGATAAAGAGTATGGGCAGCTTTAAAGTTCTTTTCATAGTCATCTCTGCACATAACATAAAGGTAAGAATCTAATACTTATTGATCCAATGATCTTTATTAGTTCTTATGTAGATTATTTCACCGAATCCTCCAAACAATCTTCTGAATTAAGTACTATGCTAAAGTCCACTATGTGTTCACCAAACTCTATGTATGTCCTTTTCCTCCAGGGCACACAGGATACATTCCCCAGCCTCCCAGCAGATAGGGGTGGCCTTGAGACTGAGTCCTGATCATTGCAATGTGGACAGAGTGGGTGGAAGCTCCTAGCAGGCCTGCCTAGAAAACAAAACCCACAGGGTCTCCCACACCTTCTCTCTTTCCTCATCCAACAGATGAATGCAGAAAACAAGACTGGAAAAGATTCCAGAACTGTGTAATTATGAAGCCTAGGACCTGACTGATGAAGGAGAATAAGGTTACCCTGTCAACCAGGATTGGACTATGATTCTAGCAAGAAAGCTTTTACTGTGTCAGGCCACTGAGATTTTGAGTTGATTGCCAGAGCAGCTGGCCAACTCTGACAGGTGCCGCTGTCCTTCTCGTTTTATAGAAGAGGAAGCTGAGCTCTAGAGAAGTTCCCAAGTCTGTGAGTGAGCACGGAACTGAATCTAGGGTTTGAGGTTTACGGGACACTGGGATGAGAATGTTAATCCCCTTGATCAGGTCAAAAATTCTAAATCATTATATTATGGTCTGCTTTCAAGTTGTGAGGCTCACATAAGTGAGATATGCTCTTGAGAATATTTCAAGAAATTAGTTCCATATGGAAAAGAAAGCTATACAAAAGCAGAGGAACTTCTTGTTCTTATTCTGACAGATGAATATTTACTGAGGATTCAGAGTAACTCCATGTATTTCAGTAAGTCCTCTTCATTATAAATGTGGCCCACTGGAACTAGAAATCTGGACTCAAGGGAATCAGATTATTTTATTATGCATGGGTTTCCCCTTCCTAGTGCTGAGTCCTATTTGCTTCAGACTCATTGGCTCCATCACGAAGTGCTACCAGTATTCAGGGTTAAAGACATCAAAGAAAACTGGAAGTCAATGCAGTGTAAACTCCATGAGGGGAGGTCCTTGTCTGCTGTCTGAAGCCCTAGAGCTTAGAACAGTGTCAGGAACATTGTAGGTGCTAAGTAAGTTGTTATTTAAAATGAATGACTTCTTAATTGTCCTTGATTGAATTGTTTTGCTTTTGTAAAATCTAGCTTTGCTTTTAAAAACTACATAAATAAAAAAAGGCAAAACATGACTTTTTCTTTATAGAAAATCAATTTGTCTGGTACAGTCATCGTTACCAACTCTTCAGCTGAAACCTAGCAGAATTTTTGATCAGTTCTCCAAATAGGTATATGGCAATCACTCTATGCATAGATATGATTTACTGATAGGAGGACTCTGTGAAAATATGGTTATGAATTAAATTCTGATTATGCCCTGCTAATCCTTTTCTCTTAAACACAACCAATAAACTTCTAGAGTTATTTTCTTAAAACAACCCCACCCCCTTCCAAAAAAAACCTTAAAAGCCCAACTTCTGCATGCTTTGGTAAAGTGGTGAGGTGGGGAGGGGCACTAGCATTTTTTGTATAGCTACTTCTGGTCAAGAAATTTATATATATTACCTCATTGAATATTTATATACATACACAATCCTAAGGGGTAGGCATTTTTAGGCCCATTTTACAGGTGAAGAAACCGAAACACACGTTAAGTAATTTGCCTACGGCTATGGATACAGGCCATAGTTGGGATTCGAATCCAGGTCTCTTCAACCCTGGAGAATAACATTTCTTTTTTTTTTTTAAAGATTTTATTTATTCATTTGACACAGAGAGAGAGATTACAAGTAGGCAGAGAGGCAGGCAGAGAGAGAGGAGAGAGGAGGAAGCAGGCTCCCCGCTGAGCAGAGAGCCCGATGTGGGCCTCGATCCCAGGACCCTGGGATCATGACCTGAGCCGAAGGCAGCGGCTTTAACCCACTGAGCCACCCAGGCGCCCGAGAATAACATTTCTTCCCACACATCATGCTGGAGGCTTTCATTTTGGAAATGAGCTCAAATGCTGGAAAATTCTTTTCTGGGTGATTTTAACCAGATTCAGGGTCATCTAACTTTTTGGACTGGTGGTTTTCATTAGCATAAGTGCTGCCATCCTATATTATTATTTGTTGCATTTGGCATTGCCTGTAGGGTCTTACTAAAAACACAGCCGGCAATATCTATTTTTGTAAGGCATTAAACTATGCATTTTCTCCCATCCCCCACCCAAGAATCTGGGTGATCATCTGACCCTAAATCAAGACTTGAATCATTCCATTTCTTCTTGAAATAATAATTATAAACACACACACACACACACACACACACACACACTGTTTATATTACACTATAACAGGTTGCAAAAAGTCAAGTCAAGGGAATTTTTCCGTTGCTGTTTTTTCAATTGGGCTAGTGAGAAATAAAAATAAATCCCCTTAGAGTTAGTAATATGAAAACCAAAACTTTCAAAATCAGCTTCAGTGCAGGCCCTGGCATTGCACAACACACTTTGTTTAGGAAAGTAAACTTTTTTCTACAACTGCCTCCTTCTCTTTCCTCCAGCTTCTGGGGAGCCCGAAGGCATCCCAGTTTTGTTCTGTGAAGGCTGGTGGCCATTTAAGGGGCTGACTTCAGGCTTGGAGCCTGGCGTCTGCGTTGAGTGGGTTCAGCTGTGATGCACTTAAAGGCAGAGGCTGTGGCTTCTTTGAGGTGGTATGTCAACAGCACTGAGCACACAGTGAGTGTTCAAGAAATACTCACAGGAGAAATTAATGAATTACAGGTTATCAAGGCTCCCTTGGACCCATGAAGAGTAGAAAATACCAGAGTCTGTAGAATGCAGCCCTCTGTGTCCAAACTGTGGAGACCTTTTCCACCAGCTGCTCCCTGCAATTTCATTGAGGACTCAATTGGGCCTTTGAAGCATCAAGGGGCTGAAAATCCAGGAATCATTTGCAGATATGTTGCAACAAACACCCAGATGGACCTGATCAGAGTAGAACTCCACTTTTATGAAAAACAAAAAGTATTGGCTCAGAGACTAAAAAGTAACTCACAGCCACTGAAGAGCACAGCTCTCCAGAATGTTTTGAAGGGAAATGTTCAGTTTTAGTTGGCTTCAAGTCCATTTTGAGATTGCTGATTGGACTCAGTGTACATCATAACAGTTGGGTGCCTAGCAGATTGCTTTGGAACAGCGCTCTCACACAGATGAGTAATTCTGTGCCTTGAGCCTGTGTCACCAAAATTTTCTTTAAGGGCTTACAAGTCCTATCAATGTCTCAGAACTTTTTTTTCCCCCAAAACCACTGTAAATTCTGTGTTTTCTGAACCAGAAATCTGGTTGAATGCTCAGGATGGCACCTTTAGACTGGTGTTATCAGATTCTGAGAGGCACAGAGAGAAAAATGTGTGATGTGTCCAGGCACTTGCCGCACCCCTCAACCTGGTGCCGTGTGGGATAAAATTATAGCAAGTGCTGAGAGGTCAGCAAAAACAATTCTAGGTCCTGCAGAGAATCTAGATCTTCTAAAAGATCTAGAATTTCACAGAACTCCAGCTTGGCTCTGGTTGACTTTTTAAAATTCACATACTATTAATCTCCCAATCACATATGACTACTCCTCACAAAAGTTGTCTCCTCTAGACAAAAAAATAGGAACAAATGATGTGCTTTAAAAAAGTTTAAAAAAAATAGGTGGTTAGAAGTGCAGGAATAAAAGCCATTTCCTTTCATTTTTATTTTGAAAATATTTTGTAATTATAGATCACAAAGGTTAATAAATTATTTCATGTCTTTGTTTTAGAGTTTTCCAATCTGGGTAAGTTGTGTATATCGTAACAGCCAAAGATTATAACTGGAGACTAAAAATAATTAGATGTTGGACTTTAGGACAGTAAGAATGGCTACTAATGATGATGTTCTTTAAAAATGCTCATTCTCTCCCTGTTGAGGCTCAGTCATTAAGGGTCTGCCTTCAGCTCAGGTCATGATCCTGGGGTCCTGGGATCAAGCCCCGCATCAGGCTCCCTGCTTCTCCCTCTCCCACTCTCCCTGCTTGTGTTCCCTCTCTTGCTGTGTCTCTTTCTGACGAATAAATAAAATCTTAATAAAAAAATAAATAAATAAAAATAAAAATGCTCACTCTCTCCCTGTAATAATGACAAAAACCATGTGTCCAACAAAAACATAAAAATCTTTAGGGTGGAGAATTTTATAATTTAAATGAGACACTAACACAAGAAACGCAATGAAGAGTAACTCAGGCCATGGAAGTAAAAGGGCAAATTTTAACAAGAACAAACTTTTAAGTAAAGCCTTGAGAATAGAGACCTAAGTTGTTATATTTATTTTTTAGCTAAACAGAACATCTACATGCTGCACTAAACTATTAGAGCAGGAATCAAGCTTACATGAGACAAGGTAGGTACCTAAACATTTTTTAATGAATAAAATGATGATTTTTCCCATTCCAAGTAGATACCCTTGGGAGGCCTACAATTATCCCACTTGTTGATCAAAATGTTTTTGAAAGATCTTTTTTGGAATATCCACTGCAGTAGGGGTTCTAGCCATGGATAGAAATCAGGCTTTGTGTGAGCTTAGATCAAAGAAATAAATTACATCTTTATGGTCATTCACTTCAAACGGAAATTTAGCATCTTCTTTAAATTTGAGTATAGGCAACCACTATTAACGATTCCTATGACTTTGCCAATGATATAAATCACAGATACTTCTGTACTGCCTGAATTAGTGCAGACATCTCAAAATATTATTTGTATGCATCACTAGTACAGTGTTATTTGTCCCACCACTAAATGTTAATGCATTAACAAGCAAGCTTGCATTATCACCATTGCAAATTTTATCTTTATAATATTTTGATAACAGTGTTTCAAAATAACTGGTTTCTTTTGTGTGTATTTTATGTAGTTTCAAACATTTTTCTGTGGTTGGATCCATCAGCTTCACCAGCACACCAGAGGTGTCCGTGTCATAAAAATAGACAAGGACTCCCGGCCTAGAGACTACAGCACAGTTTTTGAAGATCCCAAATGATGTAACACCTTATTTTCTTGAGAGTAGATTTACTATGTGCAAGTTACTGAGCTAGAGTCTAGGGATCCAAAAAGAAAAAGATATGGCCTGCCTCTAGACACACAGGGAAAGGAGAAGGTGAGGGTTCCTAAGTAGCAGTGACTCTACTCCATTTTTTTAAAGGTGTTCATTTTTAGGATAAAAATTCTGGAGCATTAAAAAATTTTTTACTTTATTATTTTCCCTTTTGCTAACTTTAAAGTAAAATGATTTCTAGAGTCAGGCACTGTTTCTGTTGATTTTGCCTTGACAGTGCACAGTCTCTGCTTATGGTTATGTCTTAGGAAGTTTTAAGGGAAGTTAGTGCTAAGAATTATATCCAAAGGTTCACATCTGTTTTTGCAACTTGGATTTTTTTTTTCTCAGAGCACTATTACAATGAAAGTTTGGATTGCCATGTCACTCACAAAAATCTACTTATATCAGAATGTGCGTTCAACATAGGATTAACAATATATCCTAAATACAATTAAAAACATTGCTTCTCTGGATAAATGCATTAAAAGTTCTAACCAGCTGCCATTAGTGTGTAGCCCCTTTTGATGAGGCACTCTTCCTGTGAAAGCTAAAATGAGAGCAAGAGAGATTAGATTCCAGGAGTTTAGCAACTTGTCAACTCCCTTTAACTTGGAATAGACAGCTCCTCTCTATGTCAGTGATTCCTCTGAGGTCCAGAAGAACAAAGGCACAAAGGACAATCTGACCCATTTAGCCTTTCCCACAGTGTCAAACTCTACAGTGTGGATAGCTTGTAAATAAGTCACTTTACAATTAAGCTCGGTGGTCAATGAAACAGGAAAAACAAACGGATCGTTAGAACAGAACAATTACGAGAAATCTTAGCATAATGTAGTTACGTCTTGTGGGGTTAGGGGAGGGCCTTCTTTAAAAAGACATCAAAAGCAAAAGCAGTAAGAATAAGAATGATCACTTTGATTATATTATATTTTTAAAAAAATTTCTATACTAGAAAAGACACCACAGACAGTTCTAAAAGGAGCCATGGACTGTGAAAAAGTATTTGTAATCCAACGCAGATAAAGGATTAATGTTCAGAACAGAAAATAAACTATCAATCCATACAAAAATGACAATGTAACCCAATAAATGAAGAGACAAAAAAATCTAAAGAGGCAAGTCACAAAAGAGGATATAAAAATGGCCATTATGCCTATGAAATGGTACTCAGTCTCATTAGCTATCAGGGAAATGCAAATGAAAACAACAAGAAAACATGACCAGCACACTCTTCAACTGCAGGTGAAGCTATAAATCGATGCAGTCATCTTGGAGAAGCACCAGGCGTGTGTATTGAAAACAAAAATGTACACCCTGGTTCCTAACGTTGGTTTTCTAGAAAAGTGATTGTGTAAAATACTCAGGGGAGCTTATATAAGAACACTCTTTAGAGGAGTGTTTGTGACGGTGAAAAACTGGAGACAACCTAAATATACATTCATAGGGGAATACCAATATAAATGGAGGTATTTTCATAGTGGGGAACTTCATGAAGCCATTAAAAGGAATGAGCCAGATCTATACGTATCAACATGAATAGAGCTCTAAGACATACTGTTGGGTTAGAAACCAAAGTTGTAGAACAACATATGGAGTGTGACACCTTTTATGTTACAGTCCACAGTGTCTGTGAATATACAGAGGACATTGGGAAAGAGACACATCAGAGGGTGATTACCGGCGGACTAAGGTGGTAGGGTGGAAGTAATCAAGGACTTACTATCATTACTTGTAGTATTCAAATTTGTAAAAAGAAAATGTGTTTACATATTACTTACACAAGTAAAAAGTAACAATGCAAAAAAAAATTGTTTTAAGCCACTGAGCTCAGATCAAAACAGCCACTAAAGTGATAGTCATTTCCCTGAAGCGAAGTATTACCTCATGTTTTATTTTACCTGAACAGGAGAGAGGCTTTCTTTCTTCCTCTCTCTATTTGGTGGTTTCAGTTAATAACCTAATCGATCTCCTAATGAAGTTAAATTTCTACTAATTGATTCTTTCATCTTTAATCATTGTTGTGATAAGCTTGGGAGTCCTTCAGTTATTCTTGAAAAATAATTTCATTCAGACTCTGCAGAGGAACACCTTGCTCTTTCCTCTTGTATTAGACAACCCTAATGCTTCACTAGGGTAACTTACTAACATTACTAGGGTAGCATTTTACTAGCGGTAACTTACCTTTTCTCTCATTTCTTTTGCCTTTGATCTTTTCTCCTTCTTGTTATTTAGCAGATGCGGGGTGTGCACATGCCTATGCTTTAATTGTTATCCCCTCAGATATAATGGAGACTGCGTTGTGCTTGGAGCTCGTTGGCAAAGTGATTGAGGGAGGGGGAGAGTGGGCCATTGCTTGTTCAGAACACTGAGAAGCTGAATGTAGGAAATCTACCAAGGTGGTGAATGACAAAAATCCTTCGCTGTGTTCTTTCCGTGTCACAACTGTCCTCATTTCCCAGTGGTCAAGAACTTCTAGCCCTTATAAATGTATATGGATTGACTCATACTAGCATTGCTGTGTGTGTGTGTGTGTGTATACACACACACATACCCATACACACACACACACACACACACATATATTTTTTAAACACAGACAAGCATTAGCAGTTGGATTAGATGGGTTTCAGACATGCTGTGCCATGTCCCAAAGAGGAAGTTGCAATATTGGATGTAAGTGTCCTTTTTGAGGTCCTGCTCTGTGCACATAAAAGCCACTGGGTCACAACGGTGGTTAACAGTGGGAGGAATCTCCTCTGAGACGTTACTTTGTACGAGAAGGAAGTGGAGACATTTCCAATATTTAGCACATATTATCTGAAAAGTGTAACAATTACCACTGTTAGAAATATCTGGGTCTACTTTCACTGTCCCTAGCAGGCAGGGGCCTTGCAGGGTGAGGAAGAATAGGGAACTATCACTTTGCTGGAGGATGTTCTTCTAGCTGAAGACTGAATGGAGTTGGAGCTAAGCTTTAGGGTATGGATAACAGAATTTGCCCCCTGTCTAAGAAATGCCAGTTTTGCTGGGTAAGGGTATGAGTTGGAGGTAGAGGAAGTGGTTTTCAACTTTCCCAAACTTTTGAAGTTCATGATCAGTTGGCAAAAACTGCACCACTTGGGATGCCTGGGTGGCTTGGTTGAGTCTGTCTTCGGCTCAAGTTAAGATCCTGGGGTCCCAGGATTGAGTCCCACATCAGTCTTCCTGCTCAGGTGGGAGCCTGCTTCTCCCTCTGCCTGCTGCTCCCCCGGCTTGTGCACGCACGCACTCTCTCTCTCTCTGACAAATAAATAAAATCTTAAACATGAAACAAAACTGCACCACTCAAGCCCCCTGCTTTCATACCCTGGGAAGAGTGGTCAGAATGTGCTTTCTCATTGCTGGTTCTCATTTTTAAAGCAGAAGTTTAAAACAGTGCAATCCTCTCGGTCCTAGGGTTTTGCTTTAAGCCCCTGAAGACACAGGGAGTGAAAGTAGCGTGTGACCACTGAGTCAGGGTGGGGCCCAGCCTCAGACTGAGGTTGTGGAGAAGGGGCTTTTCAGTGTGGTCATTAGTGCTAAGCCAGCTGGGAGGAAACCCTGTCATCAGAAAGCTCAAGAAAGACGAGGGCCCCAGCCAGGGTTACGGCACTTCCTCCTACAACTGCTGTCTATGGCCACCTGGCTTCCTTAAAAATAGTGTAATTTGGGATTTTCATATGTATGCATTTTCAGTGATATCACACTTTCTCAAAGTTATCAGACATTCTTAGTAGAGTGAAGCCAAAACAAGCACATATTATATTAAAAACAAAACAAAACAAAACCAACAACGACATTAAAACCCAGGTATTTAAATGTGTTTAAAGAAGCCTGGTAAAGAAAACAGGCTGGGTAATGAAAATCAGTCCTGTTTTTTTAAAAGAGTTAAGTAGCTAAATAAAATTAAAAAAAAAAAATAAAAGAGTTAAGTAGCTAAAATAAGATCCTAAGCTACTCTGGGGCAGCTCTGCCTGGCATCTGCTAACACTCCTGCAGGGATTTTGCTTGCGAGTGCTGTATTGTCTTCTTGGAAGACTTCTGTTGTCTCTGCCACATAAAGGACACAGCAACCATGACCGCTGGCATGAAGGATGTGGCCCCTGGAGCATGGAGACTGGAATTATCATCTATGTGTCATCTTTCTCTCAAAGGGAGAGCAATGGCAGCCACAGCTTGCCCTTGAAGTTTCTGGGGCTCAAGAAGACAGGAAAGAGCAACACTTATTTCTCAATATCCAGAGGGAAATTACAAAATTTCAGTGGTATGATACATGCTTAAGCACTTAATGCAAGAAATCCTTTCCTACCAGAAGCTACCCATAACCAGGGTGGGGATAAATTTCTGCCTGAGGGTTAATAGTAGCCACAAGCTCCCGTCTCAGGGTGAGAACCCCAAAATGTTTTCCATCCCCGCCCTGAACCTGTATGATAGGAAGCAATGGTTGAGGAAAGCCCTTCCTTCTACTCTGACAGGTGCAATGGCCAACTGTTCCTTGAGAGGGCAGGCTCACCTCATTGTCCTGGTGATTAATCTCGCTGAGATTTGACTGTTGCACCAAGACTGTTAGGAGCCTGTGAAGAAAAATAGGAGAAGAGGCTCAAAAGAACAGAATCTGTATGAGGACATAACATTAGAAATATAGTCCATTGAAAGCCTCCAAATGAAGATGGGGCCTTTCTGCTTATCTAGGGGAAAGAGCCATAGAAAAGACAGTGCGCTCGGTGAGAAGGCACCTGGGGGGATTCCTCTGTCTCTTCGCCTCCAACCTCCTCTCCATCTCAGTGCCTCAGGTGGGGGTAGGATGCAAATGGCATTGAGAAGGTGAATCTTTAGGCTTGTCTTATTCACCAGACCTGTGTAACTATGCGAACACTTGAAGAACTAAAGTCCTCCTGTACTTATTCTTTATTCTTTTACACACTGTATACAGTGCTTTTGTATTGCTTCACCACTCACTACATGGGTCATGCATTTTAAATGTATAGATTATATAAGGAGACAGCATTTATAACTTTGCTTATTTTTTGCAAAACATTCAAATACCTAAGCATGAAATGACACTAATCAGTGTGAAACAACTATCAGTGCTTCTCAAGTTCAAGTTCTTATCTCAAATGGGTCCCACACTTCGTTGACATTGGTCAACATTGTGAGAGAGAAGTGGCTGAGTGTAGTGGTTAGGGACCCAGAATCTGGAGCCAGACTGTGTGGGTTCACATTTCAGTCCTGCTACTGATCAGCTTTGTGACCACAGGCAAGTGCCTTACCCTCTGTGGGCCTAAGCTTCCTCATCTGTAAAATGGGGGTGATAAACAGTGCCTACTTTATAGCTCAGTGTGCAGATTAAGTGAGTTAATGCATACAGCATTTATAGCACGCCTGGAACACAGCAAGTGTTATTTCTAGAACACTTAACCCTAGAAGTTGTGGGGTTTTTTAAATAAAGATTTTATTTATTTATTTGAGAAAGAGTGAGTGAGAGAGAGCACGGGGTGGAGGGGAAGGGAGGGGGAAAAACAGACTCTCCGCTGAGCAAAGAGCCCAATGCAGGGCTCTATCCAAGGACCCTGGGATCATGACCTGAGCTGAAGGCAGACTCTTAACCGACTGAGCCACCCACACACCCCAACCCTAGAAGTTTTAACCCTGGCTCCATCTCAGAATCACCAGGGGAAATTCTTTAAAACCACAAATACCTGGATTCTATATCCAGGGTTTCTGACTCAGTAGGTTTGGAGAGAGGCTCAGCTTTCACAGTTTAAAAGGGCTGTTCAGGAAATTCTGGTAAACAGGTCTGAAAACCGCTGAGAAAGGTACTGAATGAATTAATTAATGGATACTCATTGCTATGAACTGAATTGTGTCCCCTCCCCATCGAAATTCATAAGGCTCTGGCCTCCAGTGCCTCAAAATGTGACTATACGTGGAGACTGAGCCTTTAAAGAGGTAATTAAGTTAAAATGAAGCCATTAGGGGAGGTCTTAATCCAGTTTGACTGATGTTCTCAGAAGAAGAGATTAGGGCACACAGAAAGACACCAGGCACAGGGGCTCACAGAGGAAAGACCCGTAAAAAGGCAGCAAGAGGGTGATTATCTGCAAGCCAAGGACAGAAGACTCAGAGGAGACCAACCCTTCTGGCACCTCGCTCCTGAACTTCCAGCCTCCAGAAATTTGAAAAAATAGGGCACGTGGGTGTCTCAGTGGATTAAAGCCTCTGCCTTCAGCTCAGGTCATGATCTCAGGGCCCTGGGATCGAGGCCCGCATCGGGCTTCCTGCTCAGCAGGGAGCCTGCTTTCCCCCTCTCTCTCTGCCTGCCTCTCTGCCTACTTGTGATCTCTCTTCCTCTGTCAAATAAATAAAATCTTTAAAAAAAAATACGTTTTTGTTGCTTCAGCCATCCAGTCTATGCTATTCTGTTAAGGAAGCCCTACCAAACTAATATACCTAGTCAAGATGATAAAGGATCATCTAGGGGAGACAGTGAAGGAAATTAATTTTGGAAGAATTATTTGAAAAAATGAAATGGTTTAGCCTTTCCCCCAGATTTTCATTGACTCTCAGCTTAAATGCCATGTAGTCCTGAGTGTTAAACTGCTACCTGCAAGAGAAGAAAAGAAAGTGGGACCGATCACGTTGCATTAGTGGTAAATGTAACACAAAGAGAACTTAACTAGAGATACCTTCCTGGTTATTTGCTGTGGAGGTGAAATAACCAAGAAGCCCAAGGTTTAAATCTAGTCTTATCACTATCTTTTGGGGAGCTGGGATAATCCTATGATTTAATTCTTCGTGACCTCTCTGAGCTTCTGTATCCTCACGTTTATCATGATGGCATGGGGATAACAGGTGGTAAGGACTGAACACCATAGCATAAAGCTCTAAGTACACCGACTTGAAAAGAACAGTGGCTCTAAAGGCAAGCTTTCTGAATTCTAAAATTCCTCCAGCTAGTGGGATGAGGCTATAAAAATAATTGCACTTGTGGATAATGCTGTTTTTATCTTTGTAATTATATTTCACTCCTGGATATATTTTCTCTTATAGTTGCTTTATAAGGCTGGAAGGCAACTGGCAACTGACTTTCTTCCCTCTACCTCTTTACTGGCCATTGTTTAAGCTCTAGGGCTCATTTGGTCTGAAGTCAGGGGAGAGTGGGAGGGAAAGGCTAGAGGTCAGCTGTGGTCCAATCTGGTTATCCTCGGCTAACCCTGAGCAGACTGAGATCATATGAAGGCAGACACCATCTCCTGGGGCTGCCCCAGAACAGTGATCACACTGAAGGAAGTCAGGCTCTGACCAGATGGAAATGAGGGAGGGGAGAGCAAGACCTCTTGTCACATCCTGGGGATGCCTCCAAGAGGGTGTGGGGTGAATCCTGTACCTGGATATTTCTCTATTTGCTTCTCAAATCCATTTGCTACCCTGTAATGTTCTGCTCTGAAGTTGACCTGCAATGCCTTTATCATGCAGGCTCCCTTGCCCTCTGACTTCTCTCTGGGTTTGGCCAGGAGAGCTGGCAGGAGAGAAGAGGGAAGCCACTTCCTCTTCTGACCATGACTTTTCCTTTACCAAAGGCCATGGCTCCTGCCAGGTGGACCCACTTCTCCAGCCAGAGCTCTCAGCCTGTTCCAATAACAGTTCCCTTCCTTGTCCCTCTGGCCTATGGATGGAACATTTTCCTGTTTCAGGGTGGGAGCGGGGGTGGGGAGGTGGAAATGGGGAATTATGTCACCATCTCTTGTTAGGTAATTTTCGGTAGTCTTCCATGAAGCTTTCTATAGTTACCTTCTATTATTCCATGATTTCCCTCTTACGACCCTCATAGATACATGCCGATCTATTTTGCTTCATTCGTTTGATTCCTAAGTGTCTCAGAGTCATCAATTTTCAAAGGTGGACACAAATTTACAGATAAGTATGCTCTCTCTCTCTCTCTCTCTTTTTTGGCAGAGAAAATGACTTGAGCCCTCACCTTGCTTGCAGGGCCATGATGCATTGCTTGGTGGTGATCCAGACTGGGCTAGAAAGCAGGTGTTTGGTATCCAGCCTAGGGCTTCCATGCTGTTCCTTGGTACAGGGGTAATCTGCCAGGTGCTGGTCCCACATCTGTCTTAATTACCAGAGGACTCACAGACCTCTTAGTTTTGTTTTCTCAGAGCCCTCATTCTGTGCTAAGGTGGCTCAGGATTATTTCTCCCACAACCCCCAGCCTACTCTCCTATTAGCACCAGCTCCTTTCTGTTCTTAGTTCTCTAGGGAGCAACACAAAGCCTACCTTATCCCAGGTAGCAGGACAGCAGGTGCAGATGCCCAGCAGAAGCACTCCCAGACAGGCAGTGTGGCGAGTGGTAAGACAACAGATGCTGGGGCCAGACTGCCTCCATTAGAATCCCTGCTCCATTACTAGTCAGGCAGTAAACTTAGGCAAGCTAGGAAACTCTCAGTGCCCCTATTTTCTTATCATTGAAACAGAAAAAATAATACCTACTTCTTAAAGATCTGTTGTGATTTTAAGTGTGTCAATACATACGAAGCACTTAGAATGACATTTACATGGTGTAATAAGTTCTCTATGATTTAATAATTTTTTTAGAGTGAGAGAGTGTGTGGCGGTGGGCAGAGGGGGTAGAGAGAGAGAATCTCAAGCAGGCTCCATGTCCAGCACTGAGGCCATGCAAGGCTTGATCTCATGACCCGAGCCAAAACTAAGAGCTGGACTGTTAACTGACTAAGCCACCCAGGCATCCCTAATTTAATAATTTTTTTTAAAGCTCCTACTCTTTATGTTTGGGGATCCCCCTGATCTCCATGAGGTGACTGGGAGGCCAGAGAGAGATCAGCTAGATGTATGCTGGGGAGGGGGCACCTTGTGTCTCTGGGCTTCTCTGTTTTGCTGCCTCCTTGGGCTCAAAGCCCTGGATCTGACCAGCACAGTCATGGAAGGGGAAAAGGGTCCCTAAGCTAGCTGTCTGTCCTCCTATTCCCAAAGCTGCTGATGTGAGAGTATCCTGTAGTACAACACCCACCCATAGGTTAGAATACATCACCTGGGAACTTGAGAACAGGACCCCAAAGAAATAATTTCCTTCCTCCCTCTGTCTGTCATCAAGAGCCATGAAAATAGACAGAACCACTGGCACTCTGGCAGGAGAAAAAAAAAGAATCTGCTAGTAACCATGGAGACCACGAAAAAGACTTCCAGAGAGCCCTGTGGCTGCTTTCAGAAGAAATCACTGCTCGTCTTCCAATGCTAGTATGTGCAGCGTTATACAAACACAACTCCTTTCTCTTTGGAGCTCCATCTTAACGATCATACTCCCTCTTTCACATGGTTACCATTTGAATGTCCAAGCCAAGGAAGAAAGAAAAGCCATGGGGAGCTGAAAGGAGAAAACGTGGACCTATTGAGAAGCTGAGGGTTCAAAGCAGGAAAGGGAACCATGACATAAAACCTGCACTCCTTTGCTTTTGTCCACCAACTTGCTTTCATGTTCATAAGTATAAATCCCTTATTCCCGCATCAGCTTAAATCCCCACTGAGCTACAGCATAGCTAAGGCTGTGTATTGGAACTGGCTGGTTTGTTCGTGAGTTGTTTCCGTCACAGAATCTTGCTGGGGACAAAGGGCTAATTGAGGTGTCCCCTTGGCTTGTTTATAAGCAGCTACGGTCTGAGGCTTCACTCTAAATAACCTCCAGTTGAACACTGGGTAGAAGGAGCATGCTATTTGGAAATCTAAGGGTTGGCAGATTTTAAAATGAGTATGAATACCTGAGTGTAAGGACACAATGTGGCCCATACATATGTATATGACAGTGGACAAGTAGAGATGAATGTGCACTAGCAAGATGGGGAAGGGAGTTTCAGGGGAGCTGAATGGTTGAGTTTGATGTTCATTGGATTCTAAAGTCTAGCAACAGTCTTGTACAGGCCAAGGGCAGGCCACCCCAAGATGGTCTGCTTTGGCATGGACATTACTTTGAGTTAAAAGCTATTAACAGAGATTCCCTTTTACCTAAGAAATTTATCTAATAGGGCAATCTTTATTTTCCAAACATCTCCTCTCACCTTCCTTCTAATGGCCTTCTTCCCCTTTGTATGCTCAGACCCCAACCCCTCTCCTTAGATAAGCCTCATGTTGCTTGACTGTCTTTGGAATTTCCATGTCTGTGTGGGTTCCCAGTACATACACTACTAAATTTTAGTTTTTCCTGTGAATCTGTCTCATATCAATTTGATGCTTAGCCCAGCTAGAAGAACTCTGAAGCATAGAGGAAACCCCTCCTCCCCAACACACCTATATGTGTGGACATATTTTTTGTGGTCCTGTGTGTGCTATGGTAAAGAAGACTGGGGTGAGAGCTGGTGAGGTGGCAATAGCAGGGATTTGTTCTTTAGCACTGATCTATGGATCTATGGTGTTTCTTTATTTCTATCTATCTTCCATCATGATCATCACTACTATCATCAATATTACCAACACTTACTGAACACTGATGATTGACAGTGTTTGGTGCTCTTCACATGTTTTCTCGTTTACTTCTGCCTATTTACTATGAGATATATACTGTATTATTCATACTTTCTAGGAAAGAAAGCTATCTGAGGCTTGACAAGTTAATATAGTCATAAAGAGGTGGACCACATTCAAACCCCATCAGTTTGACTCCAGACCCTGCATGCCTGGTCACCCTTTGCCTCAATCCAAAAAGGATTTTAGGCAGTTTTCAGATACATATAGTAAAACAAGATTACAAGTGAAGAAACCAGGCAAAGAGAAAACAAGAAAAGAAGATGCAATTATGGCCCTACCTGTGTGCCAAAGGTGGGACACAAATTGGCCATTGGGTTTTTTAAACATACAAAGAGAAAACCATAAAGATAAGTCACAGTTTCCACATAGTAAAAATCAATAATTTATCACGAGAAGCACAGCAATTCCTCCTTTAGCAGACATATTTTTTGTGGTTTTTCATTTTTTAGATGCTGTGACAAGCGAAGTATTTCCTGACAATGAGACAATAAGGAGTTTTGTAAAGTTTCTTGGTTTTTTTAAATATTTTATTTATTTATTTGACAGAGAGAGAAAGAGAGATCACAAAGAGGCAGAGAAGCAGGCAGAGAGAGAGGAGGAAGCAGGCTTCCCACCAAGCAGGGAGCCCAATGCGGGCCTCCATCCCAGGACCCTGAGATCATGATCTGAGCCAAAGGCAGAGGCTTTAACCCACTGAGTCACCCAGGCGCCCTTTTGTAAAGTTTCTTAAGGTAAGGCTTAATGACAGGATGTGGCCATTAAAATACATTCTATAGGGTCCACAGCAGTGGATCCTAGGAGCATAGCAGGCCCCCTGGGAAGATTACTTATCCTCACACATGCACCAGGTAATAAGTTATCTTCTTAGTGCCTCAGCTTCCTTAGTTATAAAATGGAGATAGAGATATGTATCACATAAAAGTGTGGTCAAGATTAGATGAGATAATACATGGAAAGCACTCAGAACTCTGCTCAGAACATGGTAAATAGTCAGTGCTGTTTCTCCTCCTTTTCCTCATCATTATATTTTTTTAAAGATTTTTTTTTATTTATCTATTTGACAGAGAGAGATCACAAGTAGACAGAGAGGCAGGCAGAAAGAGAGGAGGAAGCAGGCTCCCCACTGAGCAGAGAGCCTGATGCGGGCCTCGATCCCAGGACCCTGAGATCATGACCTGAGCTGAAGGCGGAGGCTTTAACCCACTGAGCCACCCAGGCGTCCTCCTCATCATTATAAATGCAGACCTATATACTTTAGTGGTTAGCTGAACCAGCCTAAAGTTGTATCCATTTAGGAAAATTAAGCAAACAGGTTTGTATGGCCTAATGGAAGATCACTACTTCTGCATTATGTCTGCAGGATTAGGAAGTACCCACAACCCAGACCAATTTTTTTTTTCCCAGAAAACAATTATAATTTCACGCTGACACATAAACAAGTGGAAGAAAGAAGGCCAACTTTTGTGCCAGAGAGCATGGCTTGGCTACTTTCTGCTTAAAACACTCAATGCAGATGCTATCAAACACTGCCATGGCTGTAACTTTTCTCATAAAACAATGATAATATATCTAATTTTAAGCAATGTAATTCCATAGGGAACTCTTTAAAGCAAGCTAGTTTCTAAATGATTTCTAGGTAACAAAGTCAGTTGCTTTGCTATATGGGTTGTTGAGGTTTAACCCAATTTATCTTTGGAGAACATTTACCAGAAATGATGTTTTGATTTTGCAGTAATCTTAACCTTTGGGTTTTCCTAGTTACCGCTGCTAGTATTATCATAACTAAAGCAGGATTTTATCTTCCAGAATCAGCTAAGTGTCCATTTAGGACAACAAAATTATATCATCAGCACACAGAAGGATATTTATTTTTCTGGCTTCAGCTCTTCCGAAGGTGGTGGCTGGGTCATTAGGTATAATTTCAAGAGAAGGGGAAACCACAACTCCGTGTTATCTCAGTTATAGTGATGTAATGTAAATCCTAGAGAGTCTAGAGCCACTGCTCGGCATAATAAGAAATAGACTAATATGTCCACAAAAGAGGAAGTACAGTTGGATTGGTTTTCAATTTATAACTGCAGTGATTTGAGACGATGAGCCTAATCAACGGACCAAATTGACCTTGAGTGTGATTTTGACTGACAAGTCTTGGTTCACATGCAATGGCATGATGACTGAGACAGCTTTTCACCAAAATTCATGACCTTGGACTGGAGTCACTGGAAGTGGATTCTATTGTATATTCCCAAGTGCTCCTTATACCCACGTGTGGTATAGGACCAGTATGGTAAATGACTAGTCCTTATTAAAAGAATGTGAGCCGAAGTGAATTGTATCAAAGGCTGAGATTTTAAAGAAATAAAGGGGGCATCTTCACATTACTCTTTCCCCATTCCCAGGCTGAACAAGGAGGGTTCTCTGATCCTAGATGATGGTGGAGCCACAAAATGGAAGAAACTTAGATTCCTGAGTTACCATGTAGAGAGGAGCCACCCTCAATCCAGGAATACCTGCAATGGACAAAGCTCTTCCTGTGTTAAAACATGGAAGCTTTGGGTTTAATGTATTACAAAAGCTTTAATCACCGTAAGAAAAGCAGTCATTTATCCTCCAGAATCAGGCAGATTTTGAAAGGACCACTGAGTGAGGCAGGTAGAATCAAGTAGAGCCAATCAAGGCAGAATAGTCTTAAAGGAACACTTTAAATATATATATATATATATATATAAAGATTATTCTTGGGAAAACAGTATGATTTTGTAACTAAATATTTTTGTGGGTTGTCCAGGAAAGTCATTCTTTATTTTTCCCAATTCATCAAAAAGGAGTCATCCCTTATGATGTCTATTGATCGTTAGCTCTGAACTTGCTGTTTCTTCTCTAAACTTCCTTGTTTTGTTGGGCTTTGAGTAAATCCTAGTTTTTTATTATTCCTGGATATAATCCAATGATAACAACAGGCAATGCTTGGTTGGGAATAGTTCTGGAATTTCCCAAACCCTTTTAGTGTAAAACAGAGTGAAATGAAGAAATCCGATTACCTCTCAACCTTGGTCTCATGAACCCCCACAGAGCTTTAATTTTAGTTCTGGACACAGGGTCTAGAGGAGGATGAGGCTCCCAGAATGCCCCCCTGTGGTGCTGGCCTGCGCCTAGCTCTGGGGAATCCTAAATTCCTGTCAGAGGCATGTTCTATTCTGCAGAGGTTAAGGAAGTGCCCAGAATGTTGCTGATTCCACAGTGGGAAATGCTGTTCTTAGGTGCTCCAAGGGTTTTCAAAAGATTATAAACTGAGGCCTTTTAGACACAGAGGACTGGGGAAGCTATACTTTTTTTTTTTTTTTTAAAGATTTTATTTATTTATTTGACACAGAGAGAGAGATTACAAGTAGGCAGAGAGGCAGGCAGAGAGACAAGGAGAGGAGGAAGCAGGCTCCCTGCTGAGCAGAGAGCCCGATGCGGGCCTCGATCCCAGGACGCTGAGATCATGACCTGAGCCGAAAGCAGAGGCTTTAACCCACTGAGCCACCCAGGCGCCCGGGGAAGCTATACTTGGTCTGGACAAAACTTTTTTCCTTTGTTGCTCAACTGTCTTACAAAAATTTGACCCTCTTGATCATCCAACTTACTTGAGTATATTTCTTCACACAGCTCCCAGCAGCTCAGAGGCCTGGTTTTCTTTCTAACCCACTCATTTCTCTGTCTCACTCTACTTTTCTGGGTTCCTTGCCTCCTTCCAACCCATAAATGTTGGCATGACTTTGGGGCACCTGGGTGGCTCAGTCAGTTAAGTGTCTGACTCTTGATCTTGGTTCAGTTCGTTCTCTCAGAGTCCTGGGATGAGCCCCTTGTCAGACTACATACTCAGTGGAGAGTTTCCTTGGCGGTTCTCTCCTTCTCCCTCTGCCCCTCCCCCCAACTCAGTCTCTCCCTCTAAAATAAATAGATAAATAAATCTTAAAGAAGAATATTGGCATGACTCTGACTTCACATATTAATCTTTATGCCCAGTCAGTGCTTTTCCACTCCCCTCCCCCACTATCTGAAATTATCTTATTTATTTTGAAATTACCCTATTTATTTGTTTACTAGTATGCCACTTAGTGCTGTTCACTAGAATGTAAGCTCAAGACAGAGACACTGTCTTGCTTACTGGGAACCCCTAGGGCATAGAATATCACTTGGTCTATGATCAAGCACTCAAGAGTTACTGAATTAATAACTGCCTGATTAAATATATGAATTCAGTTAATAAAAAAATTGTATTTCTTAAATCAGAGATTAGGAGAAAAGGGTTTTATTGAAATAGGAGGGGATTTGAGATTAGAGTTTAAGATTCTCCCAGGATATTTTGATTTACTGAAATGTGTTCCTGTCTGCTACGACTTCAAAAAAAATGGACAGGTTTTGTTTTTATTCACCACTGAGGGTTGATTAAGTGACATTCTAATCCAAGTTAAATCCCTCCCAATGTGAGCATTGTGTGAACCTGGCTACTTACCTCACATCGGGCTCAGCAGTGGCAGCATGCAGTGGCAGACGGCCATTTTTATCTGGGATATTGTGTTTGGCACCATTTCTAAGCAGACTCACACAGCCTTCCAGCCAACCCTGAAATACAAAAGCAACTGTGTCATTATATAACACAGCCTGGTATAATACAGACCAACAAACTTTCTCCAATTTTCTTTCTCTTTCTGCTTCGGTGTGGCTAAAACCATATTTTATTGATTTGAAGTGGTTAAGGATCAGAAGTTCAATTTTAGCACTCCAACAGAAGGCTGAAGGTTTTGAGGTGTGGCTCCATGAGTTTCCTAGACTCTCTCCTCTGTCTCCCATTCTCCATTTCTTGCTTGCTGTTTTCCACTTTTATACTGAGTTCCTTGGGCTAAATGTGGGACATGGTAACTCTAGTCTCTCATTCTATGTGCCTAGCTCCAAATCATGCTTGTCAATGGTCCAATTCCAAAAATTGGGCTCCTTTGTCATTCTTGAGTTCCAGCCTCCACTCTGTACCTCAGCTTATCTATATCTGATAAGCAAGCTTTGGTCAAGTTTTCTAAGTTCCCTTTCTAGTAACTACAAGGATAATATTTTGCTTATTCTAGTCTGTCTTCTCCCAATGTCTAGAATCCTAACCTGAGCCCTAGTCCAATGGGTGGAACCCTGACATCTTGTTGACTGATTTTTCTGATGCTGAATATGGGGCTACCACCAGGATCCTCTAAGATTTCACTATAGCTGTGTTTTGCCCACTATGAATTCCCCCCAAGAAACTTCATGTAAACTCCCTGCTGTCCACTCATTGTCCAGATTGAGAGTGATATTGCTACACGTCATACTTGTTGCCTTCCTGGTTAGCACTTAGAGCTGGGTCATTTCCCCACTATCTCTCATTTTAAAGGGCAGATAAAATAGCCAGCTAGACCTCCCTCCCTTTCTGTTTTACACTACTTTTAAGTAACTGATTCAACCCTACTGATAACCAAATTTGGGTAAGGAGAATGCCTCCTATATTCATCCAGAACCACTGGGGTTACTCATTCAATTATAACTATTATTATGAAGAGTAATATATATAACTCTCTCTTGCCTTCCTCCATTCCTGTATAGTTAAACCTCAAGACTACCCAATCTGATGAGAATAACTGATTTTCCCTCACAATACTGGAAGCAATGAAAATCAAACTGTTCCTAAATGAATGGAGAAGAAAGATAATAAGAAAAGAATCTTTGGTTCTTGAAATTCTGGAAAAAAATCTTTCAGTAAGGGCACATTCATGATTCTAATATTGAATATCATTTTGAGTTGACCAATAATATATGTCTTAAGTAGAAACAAATGTTGTTCAGTCTTGTGTTGTAGTTTCCTAAAGTACTAAATCTGGTTTTAGTTTCTAATGTCCAAGTCATCAAGATCTCTGATTAAAAGGGAAAAAAATATGGCTGGGAGACCCCCAAAAAAAAGGCATGCTGGACAAATTTTTGAGTTGCCTAAGTTTTACAGTTTTTGAAAACAGATCTTCTGATGGGGGAGGGTTTGAAACATTTTTATCATTTTGCAACACTTCCTGGAACCGTGTGTATGTGGTTTTCTTTTTTTCTTCAGAAAAGAAATCAGAAAATCACTGAATATACTTGAAACCAGTGGTCACTATTCAGAACCAACAAGTACATTTTTTACTCACTATGCTCTGGGTGGTTCCACATGTGTTTCTCTTTCACTTGTGACAAATGTAGGATATAATTTTTTACTATATTTTACAAATGAGGAAGGAGGTAAAGTGATTTGCCTAAGCTTATACATCCATGGTAAATGTATCTGTAAACTGAGTCTGGAGCTGTGATGGACACTTCTCCTGCAAGGGGGACCCCAGAACAATACATTTAGCCCTCCCCACTCCCTGACAGCCACCAAAGACAAAGTTGGTACCAGATAGGTTGCCAGGCATAGACTTGTGCGACCATAGGCATCCTGCATGTTAATATTGGCCCCCATCTTCAACAACAGCTTCACTGTATCCACTTGACGTCCAGAAACCGCATGCATCAAGGGTGTACATCCTGGAAGGAGACATTTCGACAGCCTTTAATAATACTTGACTTGTGAAATTTATGGGCAAACTTTACTTGCCCATATATGCTCTTTGCAGATTAATGAGCTGCCCTCAACACAAACCCAGCTGTTGAGCTACATGGGACTGAAGAGAAATGAAGATCATTGTTGCTACATTTATATAAACTATGCATTTTTCTCTGGCTCTAATAAATCTTCTGTAATTTTGCAGTAATTGGTTGATTAAAACATTTTGTGTCAATGATAAAAATTCCTCATTACTACCTTGAGAATCAGCATGATTTGGGACATAACAGGAAGGTTCATCCTGACTTGGCTTGAACAATGTAGAATCTGGAAATGTCTGGAAAGCAACTCCAGCCAGGCAGACAGGTCTAGCCCACTTTATTACAGGTGGTAGGTGATAAAGGGTAGTGATAGCAGCCTAGCCTTAGCTTACACACAATCTTAAAAAAAAGGGTCCACCCTTGCTGAAATACTTCTCTGTTTTGGTTATTAATATAAGCCATGGCATTTGGTTCTTCATGCCTTTTCTTTCTGAACAAAAACAGGGATGAAATTGCACGTTGTGATTAACTTGCAGGTCTGCTGGAACAAGCCAGCCTGGTAAGGCAGAATCCAGGTGCTTCACACGCCTTCAGGTGAAGAAACCAAATCTTAGACACAGTCCCTTGCCAACCTGAGACTTGTTTATAAGTCTTTTCGTTGGCGATTCACACCGTCTTCTAGTGAACTGCAAGCTATGACCCTAGGAGATCCCTGAGAATGGACAAATGGTGGGACTGCTGTTCTCACCGAAAGATTGCACTGGCAACCCAGTTGCTCTGCAAATCTCTCCCTTCCAGTACTTTTTGGTAAGAGCAGCAGTGTAGCACTGTCTTAAACAGTCACAATAGTTCCTTCTTTATTTCTTTCATTCCTCTTTCCCTTCTTCCCTCCATTCCTCATTCCTCCCTTCCCTCCCTTCCCTCCCTCCCTCTCTCTTCCTTTTACTGTTTGTGGGTGTTGAATTGGTCTAGCACTGTTTGTTGAAGAGGCTTTCTTCCACTGAATTACATTAGCACCTTTGTCAGAGATCAGTTGATTGTATGTGTGTGAGTCTATTTCTGAATTTTTTGTTCTTTTCCATTAATCTATGTGTGTATCCCTCAGCCATTACCACAGTCTTGATTTCTGAGGCCATAGAATAATTCTTGAAATTTGGCAGACTGATTTCTCCCGCTTTATACTTTTTTTAAACATTTTAATTTTAATTTCAGTTAGTTAATATACAGTGTGATATTAGTTTCAGGTGTACAGTATAGTGATTCAACACTTCCATACATCACCTGGTGCCCATCACACCCAGTGCTCTCCTTAATCCCCATCACCTTTTTAACCCATCCCCCTACCCACCTCCCCACTGGTAGCCATCAGTGTGTTCTCTATAATCAAGAGTCTGTTTCTTGGATTATCTCTCTCTCTTTTTTTTTTCCCCTTTGCTCATTTGTTTTGTTTCTTAAGTTCCACATATGAGTGAAATCATATGGTATTTGTCTTTCTGTGACTTATTTCGCTTAGCATTATATTCTCTACCTCCATCTATGTTGTTGCAAATGGCAAGATTTCATTCTTTTTTGTGGCTGAATAACATCCATATATATATATATATATATATGTATACCACATCTTCTCTACCCATTCATGGAAACTTGCTGCTTCCATATCTTGGCTACTGTAAATAATGCTGCTATGAACATAGGAGCATGTATTCCTTTGAGTTAGAGTTTTTGTATTTTTGCAGGCCATAGTGTAGTTCTATTTTTAACTTTTTGGGGAACCTCCATACTTTCCCCACATGGCTGCATCAGTTTGCATTCCCATCAACAGTACATGAGGGTTCCTTTTTTTCCACATCCTTGCCAACATCTGTTGTATATTGTGTTGTTGATTTTAGCCATTCCGATGGGTCCAAGATGATATCACATTGTAGTTTTGATTTGCATTTCCCTGATGATAAGTGATGATGAACATCTTTTCAATTGTCAATTAGCCATGTGTATGTCCTTTTAGAGAAATGTCTGTTCATGTCTTCTGCTCATTTTTAAATTGCACTATTTGGGGCACCTGGGTGGCTCAGTGGGTTAAAGCCTCTGCCTTCAGCTCAAGTCATGATCTCAGGGTCCTGGGATCGAGCCCCACATCAGGCTCCCTGCTCAGTGGTCGGTGGGGAGCCTGGTTCCTCCTCTCTCTCTGCCTACTTGTGATCTCTCTCTCTGTGCCAAATAAATAAATAAATAAATAAATAAAATCTTTAAATTACATTATTTGTTTTTTGGGTGTTGAGTTTATAAGTTCTTTATATATTTTACACACTAAACCTTTATCAGAGATGTCATTTGCAAACATCTTCTCCCATCCCATAGGTTGCCTTTCAATTTTGTTCATTGTTCCCTTCACTCTACAGAAACTTTGTTTTGATATAGTCCTAATATTTTTTTTTAAAGATTTTGTTTATTCATTTGACACAGAGAGAGAGATTACAAGTAGGCAGAGAGGCAGGCAGAGAGAGGAGAGAGGAGGAAGCAGGCTCCCTGCTGAGCAGAGAGCCCGATGTGGGCCTCGATCCCAGGACCCTGGGATCATGACCTGAGCCGAAGGCAGCGGCTTTAACCCACTGAGCCACCCAGGCGCCCATAGTCCTAATATTTTATTTTTGCTTTTGTTTCCCTTGCCTCAGGAGATGTACCTAGAAAAAAGTTGCTACAGCCAAAGTCAAATAGGTTCTCTTCTATGATTTTTATGGCTTCAGTTCTCACATTTAGGTTTTAATCCATTTTGAATTTATTTTTGTGTATGGTATGAGAAAGTGGTCTAGTTTCTCTCTTTTGCATGTTGCTATCCAGTTTTCCCAATACCATTTGTTGAAGAGATTATCCCTTTCTGATTGGATATTCCTTCCTGGTTCGTTGAAGATTAATTGACCATATAGTTGTGGGTTTATTTCTGTTTTCTGTTTTATGTTTATTTCTGGGTTTTCTATTCTGTTCTATTGAGCTGTATGTCTACGTTTGTGCAAGTACCATACTGTTTTGACTACTACAGCTCTGTAATATAACTGGAAGTCCAGAATTATGATGCCTCCAGCTTTGCTTTTCTTTTTCAAGATTGCTTTGGCTATTCAGGGTCTTTTGTGGTTCCATACAAATTTTAAAATTGTTTGTTCCAGTTCTGCAAAAAATGCTGTTGGTATTTTGATAGGGATTGCACTAAATGTGTAGATGGTTTGAGTAGTATGGACATTTTAACAATATTTATTCTTTCAATACATGAGCATGGAATGGCTTTCCATTTCATCGTGTCATCTTCAATTTCTTTCATCAGTGTTTTATAGTTTCAGAGTACAGGTCTTTCACCTCTTTGGTTAGGTTTATTCCTAAGTAGCTCACGGTTTGCAGTGCAATTGCAAATGGGACTGCTACCTTAATTTCTCTTTCTGGTGCTTTATTATTGGTGTAGAGAATACATCAGATTTCTGTCCATTGATTTTGTATCCTGCAACTTCACTGAATTCATGGATCAGTTCTAACAGTTTTTTTGGTGGAGTCTTTTCAGTTTTCTATATATAGTATGGTGTCATCTGCAAATAGTGAGTATTTTACTACTTCCTTAATGATCTGGATACCTTTTAGTCCTTTTTCTCATATGAGTGCTATAGCTGGGACTTTCAGTACTATGTTCAATGGAAGTGGTGAGAATGGACATCCTTGTCTTATCCCTGACATTAGGGGAAAAGCTCTCAGTTTTTCCCCAGTGAGGATGATGTTAGCTGTGGATTTTTCATAGTTGGCCTTTATTTTGTTGAGGTACGTTCCCTCTAAACCTACTTTGTTCAGGGGTTTTTATCATGAATGGGTGTCAAATGCTTTTTCTGCATCTATTTAAATGATCATATAGTTCTTATCCTTTCTCTTATTGATGTGCTGTATCTATCATGTTGATTGATTTGTGAATATTGAATCACTCTTGCAACCCAGGAATTAGTCCACTTGATTGTGGGTGATCTTTTAAAATGTACTGTTGAATTTGGTTTGCTAGTAATTTCTTAAGGATTTTTGCATCTGTGTTAATCAGGGATTTTGGCCTATAGTTCTCCTTTTTTAGTGATGTCTTTATCCCATTTAGGTATCAAGGTAATGCTGGCCTCATAGAATGAATTTGGAAGTTTTCCTTCTTTTTCTATTTTTGGAATAGTTTGAGAGGACTAGATATTGATTCTTGTTGAAATGTTTGTTAGAATTCACCTGTAAAGCCATCTGGTCTTGGATTTTTGTTTATTGGGAGTTTCCTGACTAGTGATTCAATTTCTTTTCTGGTTTTGGTTTGTTCAGATTTTCTGTTTCTTCCTGTTTCAATTTTTGCAGTTTATACATTTCTAGGAATTTATGCATTTCTTCCAGATTGTCCAATTTGTTGGCATATAATTTTTCATAATATCCTTTTATAATTCTTTTTATTTCTGTGGTGTTAGTTATTATTTCTCCTCTCTCATTTGTGATTTTAGTTATTTGATTCTTTTTTCTCTTTTTCTTGGTAAGTCTGGCTAGAAGTTTATCAATTTTATTGAGTTCTTTTCAAAGAACCAGTTCCTGGTTTCACTGATCTGTTCTGTTGGGGTTTTTTTTGTTTGTTTGTTTTAGTTTCTATATCATTTATTTCTACTCTAATATTTATTATTTTCTTCATTCTACTGACTTTAGGTTTTGTTTTTTGTTCTTTTTCTAGTTCCTTTAGGTATAGGGTTAGGTTGTTTCTTTGAGATTTTTCTTGCTTCTTGAGGTAGGCCTGCATTGCTATAAGCTTCCCTTTTAGAACCACTTTTGCTGCATCCCAAAGGTTTGGGACCATTGTGTATTCATTTTTATTTGTTTCTGTGTACTTTTTAATTTCTTCACTTATTTCCTGGTTGACCCATTCATTGTTTAATAGCGTATTTCATAACCTCCATGTATTTGTGATCTTTCTGGATTTTTTTTCTTCTAGTTTCATGGTATTGTGGTCAGAAAATATGCATGGTATGGAGACTGTTTCATGTACACTGAAAAGAATGGGTGTTCTGCTGTTTTAGGATGGAATGTTCTAAATATATCTGTTAAATCCTTCTGGTCCAGTGTGTCATTCAAAACCATTATTTCCTTGTTGACTTTCTGGTTAGATGATCTAACCACTGATGTAAGTAGGGTGTTAAAGTCCCTTACTATTATTGTATTGTTGATCAGTTCCTTTCTGTTTGTTATTAATGGATGCTCCTATGTTGGGTGCATAAATATTTATAATTGTTATATCTTCTTGCTGGATTGTCCTGTTTATTATTATATAGTTTCTTTCTATGTTTTACAGTCTTTGTTTTAAGGTCTCATTTGTCTGATATATGTGTTAATATCTGGCTTTCTTTCGATGTTCATTTGCATGATAGATATTTCTCCATCCCCTCACTTTCAAACTGCAGGTGTCGTTAGGTCTGAAATGTGTCTCTTATAGACAGCATATAGATGGGTCTTGTTTTTTTATCCATTCTGTCACCCTGTGTCTTTTGATTGGAGTGTGTAGTCCATTTACATTCAAAGTTATTATTGATAGATACACATTTATTGTCATTTTATTACTTGTTTTGTGATTGTTTCTGAAGATTTTCTCTGATCCTTTCTTGTCTTTCTCTTTCATGTTTTGCTGTTTTTCTTTAGTGATATAGTTAGATTTTTTCCTCTTTATTCTTTTCATGTTTATTAGTGGTTTTCAGTATATGGTTTCATATATATATTTGTATATAACCTCTTCTGCATATAGCACTATATATTAAGTTGACAGTCATTTAAGTTTGAACCTATTCTTTTCTCCTTCCCACATTTTAGGTACATGCTATTATACTTTATATCCTTTCTTGTGAGTTTCTTGACTGATTTTTACAGAAATATTCATTTTTAATGCTTTTGTGTTTCCTGCATTTATACTGTTACTTTTGGTCTCTCCTTTAATATTTCTTGCAGGTCTGGTTTAATGGTCATTAACTCTTCAGTTTTTGTTTGTCTGGGAAACTATCTCTCCTTCTATTCTGAATGACAATCTTGCTGGATAGAGCATTCTTGGCTGCAGATTTTCCCCATTTAGCCCTTTGAATATATCATGCCACTTTCTTCCAGCTTGGAAAGTTTCTATTGAGAAATTTCCTATTAGCCTTATGGGCTTTCTCTTGTAAATTACTGACTTCTTTTGTCTTGCTGCTTTTAAGATTTTTTTCTTTATCACTATATTTTGAAAATTTAATTACAATATGTCTTGGTGTAGGTCTGCTTTTGTTGACTTTGATGGGAATTTTCTATCCATCCTGAATCTGGATATTTGTTTCCTTCTACAGATTAGGGAAGTTCTCAGCTATTATTTCTTCAAATAAAATTTCTGCCCACTTTTCTCTCTCTTCTCCTTCTTTGACTCCTGTAATACAAATGTTACAATGTTTAATGGAGTCACTGAGTTCCTGTGTCTATTCTGTTTTGTGCAATTATTTTTTCTCTCTTTTGTTTAGCTGATTATTTTCCATTACTTTCCATCACTCTGTCTTCTAGGTCACCAAGTCATTCCTCTGTTTCTTTCATCCTGCTATTCATTCCGTCAGAGTGTTTCTCATTTTGTTTATTGAGCCCTTCGTTTATGCTACATTATTCTTTATCTCTGTACTAAGGGTCTCACTATGTCTTCCACTCTTTTCTCAAGTTCAGTGAGTATCCTTATGATTATTACTTTAAATTCTCTACATGTTACTTAAATTTGTTTTACTTAGATCTCTGGCCATGGTCTTGTCCTATTCTTTCAGTTGGAATAAATTTCTCTGTTTCCTCATTTTGTCTGTCTCTGTCTGTTTTTGTGTATTAAGAAACTCGGCTACGTCTTTTGTTCTTGAAAGTAGTGCCTTTTTGAAAAGAAGATCCTGGCTTGCCCTGCAGTGTCATGTCTGCTGTTTACTAGAACCTGGCCCTTCAGAAGAGTATCCTATGTGTGCTATTTGTGCCCTGCTGTTACATCTGAGTCACTTTTCCTTTTAGTGCAGTCCTTTGCACTGACTCTCTGCCTTTTGTGGGCTGTGTTTGTTCTGTGGTGTTAGTGGGACCCGGGCAGGGCAGCTTTGAGGCAGCATGCCCACTAGGGAAATTGGGAGTGGGGTGGCAGTGTTAGCAAAATTTGTATTGGGCATTAATCCTATGTGCTACATCTCCTGAAGTACTGTGGTGGCTGGAAGCTGTATCCTGTATCTATCAGGGGGCATGCAGCTGGCTGGATGCTGCACTCTGACTGGGTGGGGCACAAGGTGGCAGTTGTACTCCTGGCTGCTTGGCAGGGCTGGGCAGTGTGAAACTTTAACAAAATTTGCTTTGAACTCTGGGCCAAGGCTACAAGTGTCTGTGCAGCCCCACTTCCCGCAGGTGGCTCTGTGTTTATAATGGGGGACAGGGGAGGAAAATGGTACCTGCCAGTTCCCTCATTTTCAGAAATCAGTATGAATGTATCTATCTCCCACTTGGCCCTCCTGTTAATGTAAACTGCCATTTTTTTGTTGCATCTCCACATAGTCTGCTGTCTCTTTAAGGGTATCAACCCAGCTATCACTCGCCCTCCCAGGCTCACCCAGAGCTGAATCAGCTGACTTTTAAAGATCTAGGCTCCAAGTCCCACTGGTTTTAAAAACTCACAGAATTCAGCCCCTCTGGTTTTTAAGGAAAAAACATTATGGGGATTGGTCTTCCCTGTGTGAGGTCCCTGTGTAAGGGCCTGTTTCTGTCTCTTCTCCATGTGCAGCTCCCTCCCTCATGCAGGTAGCTTCTCTCCACCCCCATCTTCCTGACCGTCCTAAACTTTCAGAGGCAGCATTTTCTCTATATTTAGTTGTGGAGTTTGTTCTGCCAGTCTTTGGATCACTCTCCAGTTTATTGACTTGGATGTGGATGATACCTAGTAAACATGGGATAGGGTGAACTCAGGTTCCTCCTATGCCTCCATCTTCCTAAGCTCTCCTTCCCACTTTATTCTTTTTCAGAATTGATTTAACTCTACTAATTCTTTGACCTTTCTATATAATTTTAGATAATTCTGTGTATGTCTACAAAAAAATCTTGCTGGGGTTTGATAGAAATTACATTAAACCTGTATATGAATTTGAAAAGCACTGCATATTTACTATCTTGAGTATTCTAATCCATGAGCATGATATGTCTTTCCATTTATTTAGATCTCCTTTGATTTCTGTCATTAGAATTTTATAGTTTTCAGTATATAAATCTTGTACATATTTTGTTATATCACACCTAAGTATTCTTTGTTGAGTGATTTTAAATGGTATGGTAGTTTTTTTTGCTTTGTTTTGTTTTTATTTGGTTGGGTTTTTTCGTGAGAGAGAGAAAGAGTGAGCAGGGGGAGGGGCAAAGGGAGAGAAAGAAAAATTCTTTTTTTTTTTTTTTTTTTTTTTTTCCC
>LNAC01000611.1:929405-946885 GCA_002007465.1 Ailurus styani
AATTGTTGATAAAGAGCTCTTGAAGTGAAGACACTTCACTTTGCTCTCTTCTCTCTTCTGTATAAAACTTTATCAAATAAAGGCAAAGAACTGTGTACATCTTGCTGTAAAATGTTGCCCACGGCTGTAGGAAGTGTCTGCCCAGGCTCTTTTCACTGTCCAGGTCCTGAAAGACTCTTGTTCATGAACTGTCTCTTCACAAAGCAAGTCCACCACTTGCTAGGTTTATCATTCTGAGGGTCAAAAACTTTCTCACAAAGTCTCAGTCCAGTCTCTTGTCTCAACTGCTGTAAGTAGGCCCTCATCACCTCATCTTCCTGTTTGTTTGCCGGTTTGGCATAAATTGCATTAAGTGGAAAACCAGGCTCTCCAGGAATGGGAAAATTAGTGATTCCCAGCGTATACATTTCTTTTTCACCTTGGCTTTTGGAATTGCACTTTTGGAGTTTCTTTAGACACTCGGAAATGTAGAGAGTGATATATATCAAGGTTCTATCAGCTTCATTCTTAATCTCATAGTTTTTGAAGAAGACATTGGCCTTGAAGTAATAGATGGCTTCATCCACAATATCTGTGTCTTTTGTCTCTCTAGGGGCAGGTCCTTTGAACTGACTTCTGATAGGCAACAGTGCCATGTTTCCAATGAGTTTGGTATCAGGGTCCATGAGGGAAGAGTGGTAAGCCGGCATCTTGGCGGCGCCCGGGTTTCCAGCTAGATGAGGAGGTTGGGGTTCGAGCGCGGCCGAGAAAGAAAAATTCTTAAGCAGGCTCCACACTCAGTATGGAGCAAGATGCAAGGCTTGATTCCACAACGCTGAGATCATGACCTGAGCTGAAATCAAGAGTTGGACACTTAACCAACTGAGCCACACAGGCATCCTAAAGGATATTATAGTTTTAATTGTGATGTCCATGTGTTCACTTCTGGTATACAAGAATATAATTTGTTTTTCTGTATTCATCTTATACCTTGTGACCATGCTAAACTCACTTAGTTGTAGAAGTTTTTTTGGTGGCTTCCTTAGAATTTTCTATGTGGAAAATCAAGCTGTGCAAAAGGGAATAGTTTTATTTTTTTCATTTTCAATAGATATGCTTTTTATTTCCTTTTCTTGCCTTTTTTGCATTGGCTAGAACTTCTGCCACTATGTTGAATGTAAGTAAGAGTGAACATCTTTGCTTTGTTCCTGATCATAGGGGCAAAGCATTCAGTATATTTTACCATTAAGTAAAATGTTAGCTCTAGGGTTTTCTTTCTTTTTTTATAGATCAAATTGAGGATGTGCCCCTCTATTCCTATTTTTATGACTTCTTAATCACCATTGTGTATAAAATTTTTTCACATGCTTTTTTGCATTCATTGATGATCATGTAATTTTTCTTCTTTAGCTGGTTAATATGATGGATTACATTGATTGATTTTGAAATGCTGAATCACACATTCCTACAACAAATCCCACTTGGTCATGGTACATAATTCTAATTATAAATTACTGACTTATATTTGCTAATATTTTGCTAAGGTTTTCTATATCTTACATTCATGAGGAGTACTGGTCTTTAGGTTCATTTTTTAATATCTTTTATATCATCTGGTTTCAATATCACAGAATAGGTTCATAAGTGTAACTAAGAAGAGCTTCCTTCTCATTTTTTTTCTGGAAGAGATTATTTAGAATTGATATTATTATTTAAAAGTTTGTAGAACTTTCCAGAGAAACCATGTAGGCCTGAAAATTTCTTCTTCTGGAAATTTAAAAATTATGAATATACTTTCCTTAATAGTTATAGGGGAATTCAAATAGTCTATTTCCTACTGGACAAATTGTGGTTGTTTATCTTTTTTGAGGAATTCATCCATTTCATCTAAATAGTCAAATTTATGTGTGTAGAGTTTTTTTTGTTGTACTTCCTTTTTATTGGTTAGATGTCTGTAGTGGTATTTTGGTTTCACTCCTGATAGTGGGAGTTTTTGACTTCTTTCAGTTTCTGTCCATATTGCTAAAATTTTGTCAATTTTATTGATTTTTCCAAAGAATCAGTTCCTTGCTTCAATTGATTTTCTTTATTGTTTTCTGTTTTCAATTCCATTGATTTCTGTTTTTTCTTTATTATTTCTTTCCTTGAGTTTATTTTGTTCTTCTTTTTCTAGGTTCTTGGGGTAAGAACTTAGATTATTGACTGATACCTTTCCTCTTTTATAATGAGTGTATTTAGTGCTTTCCTTCAGTATTGCTTTAGCTGTGCCCCACAAATTTTAAAATGTCCTACGTACATTTCCTCTCAAAGGCAGTACAAGCTAGGACTGAACCCAAAGAGTCTGGGTCTTGCATTATCACACAAGTGGTATTTAACATTTGTCCCTCTTGATTTTCCATTTCTAGCCCCAAAGCAGATGTATTAGTAAGTCTGATTTAAGAACAAGCAAACAAACAAGCAAAAAAACAAAACTACTATGGATAATTAGGGGCAACTACTCACTTTACAAAACATTTTTTATACATTTACAAAACATTTTGTTGTCATGATAAGGAACTCCCAAGCTCTTCTTGGACAGGTACACTGGTTAAAAATCATTAGGGACTTCCCACAAGTACTAGGACAGAAAAAAACAATGATAGAACTTTTGTTATAGTTCCACAGGTCCCTGATGCTCTTTTTTTTTTTTTTAAGCCTATTTTCTTTCAGTTGTTCAGATTGGCTCATTTCTGTCGTTCTATTTTCAAATTCATTAATCCTTTCCTCTGCTTCCTCATTCTGCTGCTGAGCTTAACTATTGAATTTTTAATTGTGATTATTGTATTTTTTAGTTTTAAAATTTTCTATTTGGTGTTTCTTTATATCTGTGATTTCTTTGTTAGGGGTTCCTATTTTTTCTTTTGTTTCAAGCACATTTGTAATTGCTCACTGAAGCATTTCTTTTTTCATGTCCTTTTCAAAATCTGTCAGATAATTCCAACATCTGTTATCTCAGTGCTGGTATCTATCAATCTGGTTGGTCTTTTTCATTCAGTTTGAGGTCTTCCTGTTTCTTGATATGACAAATGATTTTCTATTGAAACCTGGACATTTGGGGTATCGTGTTGAGTCTCCTAATCCTATTTAAACCATCTATTTTAGCTGGCTTTCTCTGACATTGTTCCAAAAGGGAAATAGGGGTGTATGTGTGCCACTTCATCATTGCCAAGTTAAATTAGAAGTCCAGGTTCCCTACATCGCTACCACTGACATTTGAGGGAAAAGACTCTTCATTATTAGGTGGTGGTAAAAATACTAATTTTCAAAAAGCCTTCCTCTGATACCACCCTGACAGGTAGAGGGAGGGAGGCTCAGTAGTTGGAGTGGAGGTCCAAGATCTCTACTTGGTCTTTGCTGGAATGATGGGACTAGGGCGACAAGTTTTTGTTTGCTTGTTTGTTTGTGTGTCTGTGTGATGTTTGGTTGGACTCATTATTGTCTAAAAGTTTTCTGTCTTGCTATGTGGTCCTTTTCCTGGTCCTTTGGCTAGAGAGCAGGCTTTTGTTTGTGGGTTTTGGGGGGTTTTTTGGTCTGTGACTATTAGCCTTTCTGGGCTGTTGGATTCTCCAAGAATGGCATATAAGAGGCAAAAAAGAAAACCAAGGAAACTTACCACCATGTCATTCCTTGGGTCCCATGGTCCTAGCTAGGTTGTCATTTTCTTTCCACTCTCCAGAGTGTTCTTTTGTTTATATTATATACAACATCTGAGATTTTTTAGTTATATTTAGCAGTAGGAGTAGAAAAAAAGTACATCTACTCCATCTTCTTAGAAGCAAATCTTTGCTTTCTGGCTTTAATAGTCACACTTTCCCAATGTCCAATGCTACCAAAAATAGTCCTCTTTCCATACTCCTTTTTTAACTACTTGGCCTATCTACTTTAGTTATTCATACATAGAAGTTGAAAGTAAACCCAAACCAAATGGCTTCATTATACAAGGTGATATAAAAGAATTGGAAAATTTGTGTCCAAGACCATCATTTAAAGAATTAATAAAGGACCTTCAGCCACAGAGGCAGGATATTTCTTGTCCCTCCAGTATCATAATGGTCTGTCATGTATAATTTTATTAACATTGCTCATCTCTGAAGGCCATTTCTAAAAAAATAGGACAGAAAATTCTGCAGGATTAAAAATGCATAAATAGCTCACCTTCACTGTCACAGCATTCTAGGATGGAAGGGTCTTCCCGAATTACTGAAGTCAGAGCATTGACATCTCCATTAGAAGCTGCCTGATAAACCATGGTCAGGTCGACTTCCTCAGATGAGTCACCTTCATGAATCAAACAGAGATACACTTAGTGTGTGCATCAAATTCACTGAAAGACTAACACCCACAACATCACCCATACAAGTGATTCATGAAAACTCTGATGAATCCAGGCAGGAGGCTGAGTCATCTGCCTCACAAGTACCCTCAATGCTTCTGAAGAAAGGTGGACCCCTGTGGGCCGTGTTGTAACATCACCATATATTGGGAAGGAGTTTGAGGGATTAGATATCCTCTGAGACTTTATGATTCTCTCTAGGCCTTCAGGATACTCAAAATCAGTGAGGCCAGAGAGAAAAATGGGACCCTTATGTTGGTTCTAGTTTTCTCTCTTTGATCTGAAACATGTTAAACTTCCCCTTTCAATGACTCAGTTTACCCAACTCTGACAGAGATATTTCATTCTATGTTTTCTGTTCTTCTGATGTACTCTCCACACCATCCCATCCTGCTGTGTGCCCTGAGGGCTGACACTTGCTGACTGTATCACCCAGGTCCCCTCGCTCTCTGGTTTGCCCACAGGAGACACTGACAAGAGACTGGTGGGGAGAAGAGAGAGTGGTAGGGAATTTCTTTCTGCCTTCTCCTGGTGTAGAGTCTAACAGCGGCTGCTTTTCTCCCACCAGGAGAGACTCCACCAGGAGTTTCCTCCTCCCCAGAACCAGCTCTTACTGGGTTCCCTTTGGTAACAAATACTGTTCTCTCCACCTGCCTCATCTCGTATGTAGTCCCTTCACAAAACCAGCTGGGGTCTCATGACATGCTGTTTCCAGAAGGAACAGACCTATATGCAACTCCTTGGAATTTGGTAGCCACCTGTGTTATACCTTTGTGCACAACTGAACTAACTAAGAGTACTGCCAAAGGTAACAATAGAACTTCAGATCAAGTGACACCAGGGGAGTCACTGAAGGGCTGGGAGGCAAGCTCTGCTCATGTGGAGACCCCTAGTGAGGCACTGTGCAGAGCCCCTCTGCTTTTACAGTTTCTCCTACACATGGCCATTATTCAGGGAAAATACATGTGTGCAAGCAAAGTTTTTAAAACCATGTTTTTCTGTGAATGTGGACATTACACCAGAAATACTTTACACTTCTAAACTTTAGTTGGCAGTGATCCTAACCTGTTGGCTGGGTTTCTCCGTGCCAGTACTTCTGGGAAGTCATTAGTGATTTTTTAACTAGTTGACCTATCCCAGGAGGAGCTTGTTATTGAAAATGGTTCACTTATGACAACAGGCTGCTTTGTAAACTAATTTATCCACAGTAAATTTGTTGTTGGTATGGGTGTTATTAAAACAGGCTCACCTGCACCTTTGCCTGGGCACTGGAAGTAGGAGGTGAGAGATAGCAACGTCAGATGCCCCTTCTGTGGTAAGTGTGAGGACTCTGGAGCCACACAACTTGGGTTCAAGTCCTGATTTATACTAACTAGCTCTGTGAATTTGAAATTTACCCTATCTGCACCTGTTTCCTTGCTCCTAAAATGGAAATGATGAGGGTTGCCTGGGTGGCTAAGTTGGTTAAGTGTCTGCCTTTGGGTCAGGTCATGACCCCAGGGTCCTAGGATTGAGCCCTGTGGTTGGCTTCCCTGCTCAGCGGGAAGTCTGCCTCTGTTCTCCTTCTGCCCTCTCCCTCACTCATGCTCTCTCTCTCAAGTAAATAAAATCTTTTAAAAAATAATAAAATGGAGGTGATGATGATGATGATGACAACCACCTATGTCTATGTCTATGTGTTTACTCCAGAGATTATTCCATGAGGCCATGATAGCAGCAGCTTTCAGATATTTGAAGATTTTTTTTTTAATTAAAAAGTTGTGGTGAAATATATATAACACAAAATTTATCATTTCAACCCTTTTTAAATATATAGTTCAGGGCCATTATGTACATTCATATTGTTGGTAACCATCACCATCAATCATTTTCAGAACTCTTTTCATCTTCCAGGACTCTAACGCTGTACCCATTAAATAGTAACTCTCCATTCATCCCTCCTACAACCCCTGGAAACCACCATGCCACTTTTAGTCTCTATGAATTTGACTACTTTAAGGAATCATTTAAGTGGAATTAACAGTGTTTGTGCTTTTGCAGCTGGCTGATTTTACTCAGCATAATGTTCTACAGTTCATCCATGTTGTAGCATGCATCACCATTTCCTTCTTTTTCAAGGTTGAATAATATTTTATTGTATGTTTAGACCACATGTGGTTTATCCATTCATCCATTGATAGATACTTCGGCTGTTTCCACCTTTTGGCAATTTTGAATGATGCTATCATGAACATGGTATTCAAATACCTCTTTGAGAACCTGCTTCCAATTCTTTTGGGTATAAACTTAAAAGCAGAATTGCTGGATCATATGATAATTCTATTTTTAATTTTTTAAGAACTACCATAATGTTTCCCACAATAGCTGCACCATTTTATATTTCTGCCAAGAGCTCACAAAGGTTCCAATATTCCCACGTCCTTACAGACACTTGGTATTTCCTATTATTGTTTTATGTGTTTGTTTTAATAATAGGTAGTCAATAGGTGTGAAGTGGTTTCTCATGGTATTGATTAGCACGGTCCAATGATTAGTCATGTTGAGTATCTTTTCATGTATTTATTGGCTCTTTGTATATATTCTTTGGAGAAATGTCTCCTTAAGTCCTTTACCCATTTTTAGTATGGTAGTTGAATTCTTGGTGTTAAGTTATAGAAATTCTTAACATATTTTGGATATTAACCCCTTATCAGATATATGATTTACATATATTTTCTCCCATTCTATTGGTTGCCTTTTCATTCTGCTGATCATGTCCTTTGATGCCCAAAAGCTTTTAAATCTTATGTAGCTCAATTTGCCTATTTTTTCTTTTGTTGTCTGCCCTTTTGTCATCATATCCAAGAAATCATTGTCAAATTCAAATTTAATGTCACAAAGATTTCCTATGTTTTCTTCTAGGAGTTTTATAGTTTTAGGTCTTATGTTTAGATCCTTGATCAATCTTAATTATCATATATGGTGTTAAGGTAAGGGTCTGACTTTTATTCTTTTGCACATGGCTATCCAGTTGTTCCAGCACTATTCTTTCCCACTGAATGGTCATAGCACCCTTTTGAAAATCAGTTGATTTAAATGTATGGGATTATTTCTAGACTCACAGTTCCATTCTATGAATCTGTATGTCTGTCTTTATGCCAGTACTATACAGTTTTGATTACCGTAGGTTTGTAGTATATTTTGAAATCTGGAAGTGTTGAGAATTCCAACTTTGTTTTTCTTTTGTAAGATTGTTTTGGCTATTTGGGGCTCCTTGAGATTCCATATGGATTTTAGGGTAGATTTTTCTATTTTGCAAAACCAAAAATTTTTTTGACAGAAGGTTCCAAAACCATTTATATGCAAAGGTCTACATAAATAATACATAAATTCTTCCCTCTCTTCTTTCTTCTTTCCTTATCTATTGTCCATTTTTCTTTCTAGCATCACTGAAATTTAGATGGAGATTACATTGAATCTGTAGCTCTTTTTTGGTACCACTGACATCTCAATATTATCTTCTAATCCATGAAATAAGAACGTCTTCCCATTTATCAGTGTCTTCTTTATTTCAGCAATATTTTGTAGTTTTCAGTGTGTAAGTCTTTAGCCTCCTTGGCTAAGTTTATTCCTAAATTTTTTTTTTTGATGCTGTTGTAAATAGAATTGTTTTTCAAAGAACTTTTTAAACAAACAATTTTATGGTTAAATTGTTTTGTGGAACTCCAACAGTTAGAAATAGCAGTGAGTGAGAGTGACAGAGAAAGGGTATTTTAAGTGTTAAAGCACTGTAAAATATTTTGGGTCACTTAAGAGGTAGTAAGTTTCCTGACATTGAAGATGGCCAATCTTGGGTAGATAGCCACTAAGGAAGTGTGTTATAAAAGGAATTCACACAGCATGAGGCATAGTATAAAGGGACAGGAAGATGTGTGAGGCAGAACAGAATTTACTTCAGAGTTCCTTCTAGCCCTGAATTATCATACTAAACAATGGAGCCATTAAGAAATAGGAAATGAAGAGGCTTCATCAAAGGATGTGTAGAAACAGCCAATTTAAGTTGAAGTTAATGCAAATAATTGGTATAAACTTAAGACTATACAAAGAATTTCTGTGGAAATGAGAAAGTGTGAAGTAGAAATGACACGTACAAAGAGAAGATGAATGATGGTCCTTAAAGAATCTAAAAGAGAAACAGGAAAAGTTTTTTCTACCAAAGGTCACGAAACAAAAGGTCACAAAACAGAAGATTTAAATAAAGAAACAATACATGAATTCTTCCTTTTTCTCCTTTCTTCTTTTCTTATCTATCTCTGTATGTATCTATTTATCATCTATCTATTTTTCTATCTACTATTATCTAACTACCATCTGGAGCATGTTTTGAATGGCTCTAGCCTCTCTAATTGTGTGAAAGTAAAAGAGATAGACTTATGCATAGGTGCATAAAGAGAAATTCCAGAATTCACACAGAGGGGGAGAGGCTAAAAGTAAATAAAATGGAAAAGAGACAAAGAAGTAGGAAGAAAGAAGCCTGTGAATAGATGTAAATTATGTTTTATACAATGTTATCTACATATATGTATAAATATGAAATATGTAAGACTGGAAGGACATGCATTAAAAAGTCATGACTTAGATATTCTTTAGAACTTACTATATTTCCAAATTTTCTATAATGAGTTTATATTTTTAAAAATTATCAAAGTAAACCAAGGTTTTTTTTCTTAAATGATGAGGGAAGTGTCTTATAAGCTGTACATTGATGTGTTACTACTAAAGTGATAAATAGAGCCTAATGTGTCTGTAACTGAGAAAACAAGTCCTGGATATTTGACAAAGTTCTGAAAAAGAAAAAAAAAAGAAAAATATATATGTATTTTTCTAATTCTGACCTTTATAAATTCCCTAGATTAAACAAGTACATATATTAAGTTTTTGTTAAGTTTTACCTAAAAATTGGAAGGATAGACATTCTTGAAATCATCTAATTCCCTCATTTTTCATGGTTAAAAACCCTAAAAGGTGTCTGGATGTGCCAGAAATTATCTACCTAATCCCAAGAGCCTAGCTCTTTAATAGTGGGATTTCAGACATATGACAGGCTTCTAGAAATGTTTGGGATTAGAGGACCTTCTTCAGAATTTCTCAGATTTTACACAAATGTAGGCCTCTTTTCTAAAGCTTCACATGGTAGTTTTGCCCTTGAGTTATTATTGCAGAGTTGCTTGGAAAAGCCATTGCCTGCATTAACAACAGGCCTATTTTGTTGAAATTTACCCAGAGGTCAACTTGACACTTGTTCTGCCTAAATTGGGACCATTTTGTGGAAGAGTCAGATCAATGTAAGGATAGGTTGGGTATTGCAGTTTCAAGAGTCCAGACCAGAATGGTCTTGAGGGGCTTTCTTTAGTTCATTCTATTCTGAGGATCCTTGGGTGGCTGAACCCACCTAGAATCACCATGAAGTCCAGATTCATTTTGGCTAACAATATAGACTTTGTAGATCGTCCTTAGACTGTTCCTTACAGTGGAATTGATTGCCTGTGAAGAGCTGAACTTTAATGATTCATCCATTTACTTGACATCTACCCTAGGCTAGTGAAATTGTGGGGACATATGTTGCAGAGTATCTGTCTTTAAGGAAGACATGCCCTAGTGGGAAGAAAAGTGTGTAAATGACAACTAAGATATACCAGGGACATGGCAGGACAGAGGAAGAATCACTTAAATGAATAGTTCCCTGGGCATTCTCTTAATTTAGATCCCTCTCTCCTACAGGATTATCCTGGGTGTTTCAGGGACAGTAGAGAAACTCCATTTCAGGGGTTGTATGGAATGACCCATCAGTAAGGTGGTGAGGGCCTTCCACTTTTAGGGAGGATGCCAAGCCTACACTGTACCCTGATGGCTCCATGTGACACTATTGCCCTCCACTGGTGATGAAGAGTCCCTGTGGGCCTTGACTTGGTCCCTGAACCAGGATGGTACCAGTTCTGCTAGAGAGAATTAAAAGCCAGTTTGGAAATCTCTGGCAGCCAGAAACAAGTTTAAGATCATTGATAAAGCTGGCTGGCATTGAAACAAAAGTAGTTTCATATGACTCATCATATATATATCATGTGACACATTGCGTACATACTCGGAGGCAACATAGAAAAATACTAAGAGCATAGACCCAACCTCCAGAGTTTAAATCCTGGTATTGCCACTTACTGGCGAGCTGTGGGACCTTAGGGGAGTTGCTTAACTTCTCTATTCCTATTCTTCATTTGTCAAATGGGATAAGAATAATAACTACCTTCTGGGGTTTTTTTGAGAGCTAAATGAGTTAATCCATGCAAGATGCTTGGAGCAATGCCTGCACAGAGTAAAAGTATTCGAACCCTGCCAATTATTATGAATATTACTTCTTTGACACAGATAGGGCTCTCTGTCTTCTTTGTCCTTAATGAGACCCCGAGCTGGATACAGAGATCTTGTGAGCTGAAACATTTTGCTATTTCTCCTGTTTTCTCCTCCAGTCCCTCAGGGTATATTGGCTGAGGCTTTAAGAGTATTTTATAAAGTGCCAGTCATATGCCAGGAGGAAAAAGAGTTTCTTTCTAACATTTTAAAGAGAAAAATAGCTCCAAGCTTTCTGTATATACCAGCTGAGAGAGCAAGTACTCAAAGGAACTTTCATGCCCTGGGAGTGGAAAAGAGGATTTCATTCTCTGGGGAGGAATTTTTGCAACAATATTATCTCAAGGGTAAATACCTGGCCACAATCAGACCTTTCTTAATAACTGGATTTGTGATGTGCACATGTCGTGTTTCTTTGAATCACAGCATCACTGTGTCCCTCAGGGTGCTTTCTTCTGACCTGTGAATGCCATTCTTCCATTGGCATCTCTACTGGACCTGGGGTGGTAGTGGGGTGAGGGAGGAGGGGCGCTGGGAAATGGAACTTGCTATTTTAAGAAGCATGTGCATGTTGGACTTCAGTAATGTTGCCTCTCTAGAATGTATTTCCATAGAATGAACTTCATTTCAATAATACTAATTCTTTAAAAAGTGAGATCTCAATCTTTACTGCATAGGGCATTGAAGATATGTACAATGAATGGATTGACTGAGTGATTTAGCCTGCGTGTTCAGTGGGTCTTCTCACCTACTGGAGGTCTCATGGAGATCTCCTTAATGTTAAAATATTGTGTCATTAAGTTCTTTGGCAATTAGGCAGGTATAAATTTTGAATGAATTTTGTGAAGGACTGTACTAGCCTAATTGGTCTTTGGAAATTGCCAAATAAGCCAAGTGCTATTATTTCAACCACCCTTCCTCCAATCTCCCTTTCTTCTGGATCAAATATATCACTCCACCTACCTCTTTCACTTCCCAGAAATGACAGGTTTCCACATCAAGGATTTGCCATTTTAACTGGAGACTCTGGAAGGTAAGGAATAACTGAGGAGGCAGAGTTTGTTAGCTAGGGGAAGACAGGATAACTGTTTTCAAATACTGGAAAAACTGGAAGAGGATTCAGACTTGTTTTCTGTAGATGCACAGGGAGAACTAGTCCTAATGGGTACCAATGGAACTAATTAAGACTTTGAATGACTAGAGCTATTCATAACTAGAAGAGATTATCTTGTGAGCTAGTGTGCTTCTCATCACTGCCCATGTTTAAGTGGGTTCTGACCAAACATAGCTTGGAACGCTGATACCGGTGTTGAGTAGAAGGCTGACCTCTAAGGTTCATTTCATGACTGATGTTCTATGTGTCTTTCTCACATCTGTGGAGAATCAAATAACAAATAACCTTTTATTGATGAATGATGACTATTGGGCTGGAAGGGATTTAGAGAAGGAGGTCTTCCTTGGGTCCTCTAAAACCCATCCTCTGAGTGGCCCCCTACTGTGGCCACTTATAAAAATGCTCCTCATACCTTGATCCACTGAAAACAGTTTAAGAAAACAAATGTAGTTTGAGTGGCTGGGCCTTTGTCAAAGATGGAACAAGTCTCTCACCCTGTAATCCCTTAGCTTTGCATTGCTCTTGAAGCCCTGTTGCAGACATGCTGTCAGATGGCCTTCCACGGATGTTCTTGTTGTCTTGACTCTGTTTTGTCCCTTTTTATCAGTAATCCATTCCCAAATTGGACATTGATCTCTTATTTTTCTTACTTTTTTCTTTAAAATTGCTCTGATCTTGAAAATGTTCATATTTGCTCTCTGTCCACAGTCACAGATTGACATTAAGATCCTGAATAGCTGTCTCATGTGTTTCTAAAGATGCCTGAAGAAATTGAAATGGAATTGTGGCAGACTTCCTGCCATGGTTTCATTGCTACTTGTTTGTTTGTTTTTGTTTTGGGTTTGGTTTTTTTTTTTTTTGGTAACTATTTTTATTTTTTATTTTTATTTAAATTCAGTTAGCCAACATATAGTATATACTTTCAGATGTAGCATTCAATAATTTATCAGTTGTGTATAACACCCAGTGCTCATCACATCACATCACATGCCCTCTTTAATGCCCATCACCAAATTACCCCATCCCTGTACCCACCTCCCCTCCAGCAGCCCTCAGTTTGTTTCCTATAGTTAAGAGTCTCTCATGGGTTTTCTCCCCTCTGATAACTTCCCATTAATTTTTCCCTCCCTTACCCTATGTTTTGGGAAGACAGTTAGGAAAAATGGTGGAAGAAGGTGTCTTCTGCTCCTTTAAACAATTTTATAAGGCATAGCTCTAGATTTTAAGTAGAGTTGAAGTAAATGAATAGCTATATATTAAGGGTATATGGTTAAAGTAAGGCTGGTTTAAACCATATTTATCAGAACTCTGAGCATGTAATATTGTGGGGTCTAAAAGAATGACAACAGAATTTACTTCTCAGTAACTAAGAGATTTGACTTCTCAGTTAAATCTGAATCTCATAAAGAATCTTCTGTTTGCACAATGAGTATATTAGCCAAGTGTGTTACCGTGAATCACACTCTGGGTTCAGCTGTCTATTTTGTAAATTGAAAGCTTGACTACATCCCTGGATCTCAACATTGGTTATACATTAGAATCACCTCGGGAGCTTAAAAACAAAAACAAGAGGCACCTGGATGGCTCAGTCAGTTAAATGTCTGCCTTTGGCTCAGGTCATGGTCCCGGGGTCCTGATATCGAGCGCTACATCAGACTCCTTGCTCAGCAGGAAGCCTGCTTCTCCCTCTACCTCTGTCTGCTGCTTCCCTTGCTTGTGCTCCCTCTCTGTCAAATAAATAAATAAATAAAATTTTAAAAAACAAAACAAAACAAAAACAACTGATGCCCAAATACTATCCCCAGATATTTTGATTCATTTGATCTGTCATTTCATGTTATTTTATTTATAATACTTTCCTGCTTTATAAAAATTACAAAAATACAGATAAAAAGAACATATATCCTTAAAGATTATCACTGTTAAGATGTTGATGTGTTGTATGTTCTGTGACACCATGGGCTTCCTGCCCACCTGGTTCCTTCCTGGAGCCTCTGTTCATCTACCTGCCTATGTAAAGTAATGAAGGAGTATGGAGAAATGCTAGCAGAAGATGAAGCCTGAAAGCCTGAAGGATCTGGTTGCTTCAGAACAAGCAATTTTGAACCTCTGCCCTTCCCATCTTACCCTTCAAAATCTAAACTGTCTCCTGCCCCCCTTTCTGGACTCAAAATGGACTGACTGAAAATGAATGGTAACCCAGCTCACAGGCTGTATAAATGAGAAAGCTAGCTCCTGAGGAGCAAGCAAAGGGGATAAAAAATCCAAAAAGCTGCAAGGCCAGGGGGCAAAAAAAGTTCTGGAAGGTGCTACAGCACCCTGACGTACTGAGCCTCAGGGATAAGGACAGTGGCTTCGGGCCTGTGGCTGCTGGTGGGGCAGGACTAGCTGACTAAACTAGTGATGCAAATCCTAAGAGAGCTCACACTGATCTTTTCATGGATAAGAATAAAATGATAGAGGCTGAAAAAAAAAATGACTAAAATTTTCTAAGATCCAGCGTGAGTTAGGCTAATAGTAAGGGCATTTTGTTGCCTATTTATTAAGTGAATCTCTGTGTCTCCCCCCAACCCCAAAACCCCCTTCCATAATAAAGGACCAGGTTAAGAGTGATATTAAGCGGATCTAAAAACTGGTTTATCAGAGCCTCCAAAAGAATGGAGGCAGGCCTAATTGCTGCAGTGGGAGCTATACCTTTTTAGCTGCTAAACTGTTCGTAATGTGTATGTGTTCCAGGGGAATGATGGGTACAGGAAGGTGGGCGGTATCTATTGGTCAGAGGGTATAGAACTATTTTAATATTGTAACAATCAATAACTAACAGTTCTGAGCATAGTACTGGAATTACACATATCTATTTATTTTTTACAAAAATAAGATCATGCTGTACATATAATTTTTATTTTTGCCCCTTTTCACTTAGTATTTGATCATAAATGTCTTCCCATGTCACAAGGTGAGATTTTAAAATGTTATTTATAAAATGTGGCATAAAATCCCATTGACCCATTGACTGAACTCAACACAGCTGATTTGATTATTTTCTTATTAAGGATATTTAAGTGTTTTCTCTTTTTTTTTGAGAATCATAAGTTTTTGTGGCCATTCCAAATAATGCTATAATATTCTTGCTTATATATCTTTTCCCACACATCTTTGACTATTTCCTTTGGACATATTCCTAGAAGTAAACATGGGAGTCAACGCATTTGACTCTGTCAAATTGGCCTCCAGAAAAGTTAAACCAACACACCCTCCCCAAGGCGGGCTTGAGAGCACATACTTCATCTTTCTTAATGATACTGTACATTACTTTTTTTAATTAATGTTGATGTGAAAGAAGGAAAATAGTATATAATTGTCAGTGGTCCTTTCTTCTATTCTTCCTGAGAGAAAAGTTTTTCCCATCTGTTTATGCCTATTTTATGAATTATTTGTTCGTGTCCTTATGTCTTATTATTTCAAGGCATTTATCTTTATTGAATTGATGTGAAATACCTTTATATATAGTAAGGACACCAGTTTTTCACCTGTTACCTATGCTGCAGTTATTTTCCCCTGTTTGCTACTTAAGTTTTCAGGTGTTTTGTTGGTTTTTGAAAAATACATCTTCAAAATTTATGGATACTGCATTTACAAAATTTATTGTATTGCTTTTATGATTAGAGAGGTCAGGATTTGTGGGACCTTAAGCCTAAGCCTAAGGTCCTAACTTATATGTTAATATTGAACTATAATTAATATGGAATTTCTAAACTAACTTTTTGTATGCTACGATTTTTTCCCAAATAGCCAAATATTGGATAATTCCCCCTTTCCTTGCTACTTTGTATTGGTACCCTTATCATATACTAAACCATTATGGCTCTTCCTACCTCCTGTTCCCTTAAACTGTGGCTTGGCAAGCAGAAGCCCAGACCTGCCCTCTCTGCAGTAGTACACACATGAACTTGGGGATAGAGCCAAAGTGCACCTCAGGCACATTCCATAAAGTCTTGTGGTTAGTCAACAGTCAAGGTTCTGAGCTTTTTTTGTGTTTCCAGCAGAGTTTTGAATTCTAGAATTTTTGGTAGCATATTTGAAGGAATTAAAAAACTTAGAACACTTATCCACTGTTACTGCACCCTTCATGTCTGAAAAACAGTCATAAGGATGGTTAACAGTTTCGTGCTTACTATGCACCAGGCACTGAAAAAAAATGACTAAAATTTTCTAAGATCCAGCGTGAGTAAATCTGTAAATCAACTCACTTAATTTTCACCTTATGAAGTAGGTACTACAAATTATCCCCATTTTACAGATGGGGAAACTGAGGCATAGGGCAGGAAAGTGACTTACTCAAAGTCACATAGGTAGTAAGTGGTGTAGGCTCAGAAGAGGCTGTAGGCTGTCAGGCCTCAGATTCTACCCTGTGACCCATGTCAACTATTGTATATAACTGCCTTTTCACTCAGGAGGCAGACCTGTCCCATATTCCGGTGAACTTATGACCTTTCTTTGGAGCTGGATGGTCATTCTACATTCCATTCTCTCTAACGGTGCCTGTGCCTGGCTCTCCTCTCTACTGCAGGAGCTGCAAGGCTCAGCATTCTGTCTGACATTACTGTCCTGGAGTTTAAACTCATTTGTAGCAAAAATAAAATTCACACATTAACTGAAAATTGGAAATGTATCTATGAAGAGTTGGTTGTACACCAGGGAGAGAGCTAAAGTTAGTGGTAATAGCATAAAGATTCTTAAGTGAGGTTAACTGAATTCTTTTAGTTTGCTAAAATAAATATCAAATGACCAAGGAACAAATAATTCTCAAACTGAAGCACAGAAAAAGAGAGAAATTTTGCTAATTTCTTATTTTTAGAGATTTTCTTTTAAAATAATCTCTACATCCAACATGGGGCTTGAACTCACAACCCCAAGATCACAAGTTAGATGCTCTACCAACTGAGCCAGCCAGGCACCCCCTCAAATTTATTTTCTAAGGCCAGCAAAACTGAAAACACACACACACACACACACACACACACAGAGGCACCTACAGAGGAATTCAGTTTATGAGCACATTATTCTTAAGTTTTAAATTAAATTCTACCAGATAAAATTCAGTTGGGCATTGAAAGAATAATACACCAAGATCAAATACTTTATCATTTATAAAGATGTTTTTGATGAAGGAGCAGAAGGCTAGCTGAAGACAAAGCATAAGCTACCACCCTGCAACCTCCCCCATTCCCCCACTCCTGGGTGGGACAGGTGTGACATTCTTCCTGGGATCTCCCAACTATCTTAATGTTAATACCTTGCCAGAGTGGAAAACAAGGGCAAGGCCTTCAGTATCTTCCAGGTATCTTGTAGGTCAGTCCTTCATCCTCTTTAGCATATGAAAGTTCTTTTGAAACCTCCCTCTTCCTTACTTCCGCCAGCTCCCAAGTATGTAATCTCCACTGCAGCCACTCTTTCTGCCTTCGGGTCCCTGCCAACCTTTAATAAAATCACCATTTTGCACTAAAGACATCTTAAGAATCTTAAGAATTCTTTCTTGGTCGTGGGCTCTGGACCTCACCCCACCTAACCTTGTTGGGCTGGCAGGAGATGGAAGCTATACAAAATGAAAACCCGTCCAAGATGGCGGAC